>JAJONR010001577.1:0-102963 GCA_029582245.1 Solanum etuberosum | reverse complement strand
AAAAATCTTAAGAAATAATAAAAATAATAAAGGAGAAATAGCAACAACACCCACAGAACTTCTATCTAAATATGAAATAGCAATAAGAAGCGAATTCAGTAGTATGACTACAGAAATAGAAGAACAACATAGAGAAAAAATTCCAATTACCAATGTATCTTGAAAAATATACTACCGGACTTGCTAACCTTATTCGTTAGTACAATTACCAACAAAATACCCACAACATTTGTTATTTGTTAGTATAATTACCAACGTATTACCAACGGAATTGAATAATGAAGAAAAACATTTACTAACTCCTTTTCAATTCGTTAGTAAAGGTACTAACGATATACTAACCAAAAATTAGTTAATGAATTTACCAACGGAAATTTCAAGGCCAAGTTTCAAAATTTCGTAATCTTTGGGTGTTTACAAACTGATTTTTGGTTGGTAAGTTTACCAACAAATTAAAATCGGTTAGTAATATTTACCGACGATCCTTTTAGCAATGGATTAATATCAGTTGGCATTTGATTGGTAACTCAATTTGCCAACCATTTTGATCAATTTACCAACAAATTTTTTGTTGGTAGTTGGGGTTTCTTTTGTAGTGCAAGGTAATGGTAGTGGGTGCAATAGATCCTAATCTTCTTCAGCGGCTCCAGTAGATAGAGCTGCTCCAAGAGGAGCTACTTCAGGGATAGGGAAGGGAGCAAACCGTTTGTATGCTATCATCAGTCGCCAAGAGCAGGAGAATTCACCTGATGTTGTCACAGGTATGATCAAAGTCTTTAGTTTTGATGTATATGCATTACTTGATCCAGGTGCGAGTCTATCTTTTGTGACTCCGTATATTTCTATGAGGTTCGATATTCTTCCTAATGACTTCTTGAGCCCTTCGGTGTTTCCACACATGTTGGTGAGTCTTTTCTAGCCGAGAGAGTTTATCGTAATTGTGTCATCTCTGTCAATCACAAGGACACCATGGCTAGCTTAGTTGAGCTAGACATGGTGGACTTTGATGTTATTCTTTGTATGGACTGGCTTCATACTTGTTAGGCCTCAGTTGATTATAGAACTCGCGTGGTTAAGTTCTAGTTTCCTAATGAGCCAGTTGTAGAGTGGAGGAGTAGTTCAGTAGTGCCTAAGGTTCGTTTCATTTCATACCTTAAGGCCAGAAAGTTAGTCTCTAAGGGGTGTATCTATGTCACGACCTAGACCGTCGTGATTGGCACCCACACTAACCCTCCGGTGGGAGAACCATTACTACTAACCAACTAACCCCAAAACTACACATTTAAAGATACGGAAGCAGGTTTAAATGCAGAATTTATATAGAGTTCACATAAACTCCAAAAGTTTAAATAAACCTAACCAAACTAATGCGGAAGAACAACCCCTAGAACCTGAAAGTCATTGTACCAAAAATTTGATTAAATAACAAGTCTAAGAAAACGGGGCGCAGCCCCGAAAACTAAACAAAATACCCTAAACAAATAGTCTGAGTCCGAAAAGAATGGACTTAACCAAGAGACATCCATGGTAGCCTGAAAGAACTGTCTCACCCTTGAATCTGGTCACGCTCAATAGTCACCTAGCTGAGGTCTGTCAGTAGCCGCCTGAAGATGCCCTGTACTCAACAAGGAAAGAGCAAGTGCAGTATCAGTACACAACCATAGTGTACTGGTAGGATCACGCGGCTATTCCAATAAGTGAAACATATATAAGCAGTCACAACATAGTAAACACACATATACCGAACATATACAATATCAATTATCATTTCAGGAGAAAAGTACAATTCCACATTCTCAATAACGCGCATATATGACAAGCCAATGGTCCTCTCATGGAACCCATACCCAAACTGTTAGTGTGCCGGATCGTGACACCCGATCCAAGTTAGTGTGTCAGAACGTGACACCCGATCCAAATGGATGTCGGTACGTAACCTCTGATCCTAGTTAGTTTGTCGGAACGTGGCACCCGATCCATTCAACATGCCACATTCACAATCACAATCACAATGTACATTCTCATAATCATACAATCAAGTGTTGATTCATGGCTTACAATCATTCATTCATACTCATTTACATTAGGTATCATCAATAGTGCAACATTCGCATACATACATGCATTACAATGAAGCAAATACTAACATACATCACACAAACATGAAATCAAACCATCACCTACCTTGAAACCAAGCTTGAATCCCCCTAAGGCAGTTGAATCTTCCCTTTCCAGATTCTTTCCATTTGTTCGTGGTCTAAAAACATACAATTAACGCAAGGATCAATAAACGAGGCCTAATTACCCGGATTACAATTGAAATTATTAACCCTAGGCAAAACCCAAGATCCTAATACCCAAACTAGGGCTTTTTCCACCATTAACTTCAGATCAAAACCCTCACCCAATAATAATTACCCAAGAATCTAAGTTCTATAGATCAAAATACGGATTAGGGGAGTAAAATCCTTACCTTTAGTGCTAGAAGAAGTGGAAAACCTTCAAGAAAAAGCCTTGGGTCGTCTCTTAGCTCTCAAGAACGAAACTTGCAGAAAATAACATTTTTGGGATTATTTCTGACTTAAGTCGCGTCTGTCTCGCTGTGGTGGACCCTATCCCGCTACAGCGGCTTGCACGGAGACAAAGAGTGGAATGTAGAGTTTCAAACCCCCATTTCACATCACACCTCCAACCCATGACATTCAGAAACTACTTGTTCACGCTAAGATCAGTTTTGGGAGTTCTACTAGCCCGAATTCGATTCCGTAAAGTCGTACAGGTTCCTTAACGTCTTAGCTATCTACTCATGTGATAAAAAACATAATTAGATCATTCATTACCAGATTGCCCTAGACCTCACATGACTCAGATTTCATCCAAATCTGGACTAGGCTAAGAATTTCCTAGTTACTATTCAAAAGTTTTCTGACCCAAATTCTTTCCCCATTGGCTTTTTCCTAACGACGGAATCAGGTCGTTACAATAGATACCAATTTACCCATCACTCATCCCCGAGTGATCAACTAGGAAAGACTGGCTAAAGTAAGGGTAGAGTAGTATCTGAATCATCGAATAGCTGGGGATACTTATCTCGCATGTCCTTCTCGGTTTCCCAAGTCGATTCCTCAATTGGACGATGCTTCCATTGGATTTTGACAGATGCAATATCATTTGACCTTAACTTGCGAATTTCCCTATCTAGAATGGCTATAAGCTCCTCCTCATAAATTCCAAATATCTGACCTTTCGTTCTGCACAATCTTTATTCCTGTTCTGAACTGCTAGAACATCTCTCGAATAAATTTCACATTCCCTAATGATTCTTATCAAAAGGTCCCGCCTCAATTGCATCAAACCAATCACTGGGAGACCTACATCCCCTCCTATACAGTGAATCCATGAAGTCATCTCAATACTCGAGTGATAAATATTGTTGTACGTAAACTTAACTAACATCAAAAGCTACTCTCAATAACCACCAAAGTTTATCGTACACACGTCTGTCACATGTTATCAAGGACCTTGACACAATCATCAGGACTAATCATTTCTCACATAAGCATGATAAAATTCTAAATCAATACTCGCTACAATTAGAGGTTGACCTGAACCAACCAACATACACTCATGATACACAAACAATCATAGTTCTTATCAACATCTCCTTCTCACAACATACATTTCCATGAGATTAAGTTATAAAAATTTAATCTTTAGACATCAGATGCTCATCGAGGGAGTCTAAGCATACAAACCTTCCAACAACACTATCGAAATGCTAGATTTAGTAATTGTAGCTTACCTCTTAAGAACAGTAGAATTGGACCGACTGATCCCCACATTCAACCACATACAATCGATACATTACCTCGACGACTAGATAAATATTAAGATTGTCGGACAACCATAATTACACATGGTAGCTCTTCTATGAATTCTCATAAGCAAGGCGGTACATGTAGAACTACTGAAATACTTTAACAACTCCAAGACAACACCAAATATGTCATCTGAAATAACCAAATCTTCCCAATCATCCCACTCAACCAAGAGAACATCGCAGGATCGGTACACCTGATCCACCACTAGGGATCCACCCACAAAATTAAAAACACACGTGAGCATAGCTAGTGAATCATACTCACAACCATGTACAAAATGAAATAGATTGTCACATAAGAATTTATGGAATAATCATTGAATAACACCAAAGGTTTTCCTCGGAAGAGTCGATACCAGTCATTTCCACTCAGTTGAATCCACATACTCTTCCCATCATTCCACTGAAGCCCACACTCTCAATACTAACAACCATCATGAACACTCCGACCATTTACCTTACTCTAAACCAACACTTTCTAAATGAAAACCTTTCTTAGCTACTTTAACAATCAAAAGTAATAAACTTTACGAATCAAACCAAGTGTAAATCCTTTCAAAGGTTCAATACCTGATACAATTGATCATTTCTCACCTTACAAATTCATACCTTGACAAAATATATCACCACAAATATAGACTTACAATGAAAAATTTGAATTGTAAATTCAACCGTATAACACAATCCCATTATCTATCATCATTAGCTTATACCTTGAAGATTTTTATGAATTCATGGATCTTCGCTTATCATTGATCGCATCTCCATTGATCTTACAATATCTTTCACTAAAAATTCAATTGTACTCATTACTAAACTCAAAAACAAAAATAAAGCATTTTTCATCACCCTCGAGCTAATGTCTGTTCACTCCTTTCTCAAGTCTTTCCCAATAGTTTTTAACCAATCTGATGGACCCTTGACACTATTACCATAGTCACAACAAAACGAATGAAATCACGAGTCTCTGAACCCAATTATCTACCCCTCTGAAGATATCTCTTCAGCCTTTCCAATCAAATAAAATATTCTTGCTCTCGCCTCTCTCTCAAGGTTGTACTACATCCCACTATTTTTCCTTCATTATGACTCTAGCTCTTTTAAATTCTATTCGAGTGGTGTCCCACCATCTCTTAAAACTTTCCATACAACCACGTTACTCACCAAATATTAGAAAACCACAACCTTTGATACTCACAAGTCGTAATTACTATACAAAATTCGCTTAACCAACAATCTTATTATATAATTGCATCCAATCACAATCCATCACGAACCTTTACTGCCATCACGCTCGATTAGCCCTGGTTATCAATACGAAGTCAACCTTTTCATAGACATGACACCTCAAACTCAGGTATACCCATGAAATTCAAAGGACTAACCCAATTTGTATATGCACTTTCTAACTAAATTACTTCAATTGCCTTTACCCAAGTATACTCATTGGGACTTTCTTTATCCATAAGCTTGTCATTCCGGTATCAATCCACTCCTTTATGGCTTAAGATAAAATCACCAGTCCTCATACCACTATCCTTCTTCATAACAAACAAGATAGGAGCACCCCACGGGGAAACACTAGGATGGATGCAACCTTTATCAAGAAGCTCCTGGATTTGATCTTTAAGCTCTCTCAATTCTTCCTGAGCCATGCGATAAGGAGGAATGGAGATGGGCGAGTGCCAGTTTCCAAGTCAATGTAGAAATCGATATCTCTATCCGGAGGCATACCAGGCAATTCGGTAGGAAACACTTTCTTGAATTCAGACACTACAGGAATAGACTCAATAGAGGGAGACTCAACATCAACATCCCGAATATGAGCCAATTACGCCAAACACCCTTGCCCCACCAGTTTCCTAGCCCACACGAAAGATATGACCTTAGCTGGCTTAGGCTTGTTCACCCATTCCCACTCTAACGTTTCCCTACCCGGGATCTCTAGAGTTACCGACTTAGCATTACCATTAAGCACAGCATAATAGGGGGACAACCAAGTCATGCCTAAGATTATATCAAGTCAGTCATATCCAGCATAACCAAATCAGCCCAAGTCTGAAAATCCATAAACACAACAGGACAAACACGATATACATGGCTGACTATGACTGACTGTTTAACTGGGGTAGAAACCTGGATGGGGGCATCAAGCACATCACAAACCGCATCAAATCCCAAGACAAACTGAACTGACATGTATGCATAAGTAGAACCCGGATCAAACAAAACAGTAGCCATCCAATCACATACGAGAATAGTATATGTGACCACTGCATCAGACACCTCAGCCTCAGTCTTACCCGAAAATACATAAAACTGAGCCTTGTCATCTTGACGGGCAACCTCTTTGCCTGGCTGCACTGCTCCTCTACCTGCGTTACCATTTCCCTGGCCTCCACGGCCTCGCTAATTTCCTCCTCATATGACTAGGTTCTCCAAAATTTTACACACTTAATAAGTTAACCAAGTAAACATCGCTGCTATTGGAGTAGTCGTATCATGACCTTCCTTGATATACACTCAATCTAGGAGATTGCAGTAGAGATTCTAACCTCAATTGTCGCAACATAATTTCATCATTTACTAAGCAACCCATACATGTTATGAAAACAATAGTATTTGCATTTTCCAAAGTAATGGTGTTCATGATCTAGCCGTCCCTTACCAAAACTTCTTGAATGTTGTCACCTATAAACTTGAATCTGCAAATCTGGCCTTAATCCATTCACAAGCGACGACAGTAGCTAGCGAGCCCCATAAAGCTCTTAATTTCAGTCACAGAACTAGGTCGGACCCAATCCCTAACTGCTTCAATCTTTCGGGGATCTACCATTACCCCTTTCTTTGAAACTACATGCCCCAAAAAGGCAACAGAAGTCAGCCAAAACTCACACTTAGAAAATTTAGCATACAATTTTGTGTCTCCCAAGGACACTCAGAACAATACGAAGATGATCGGCATGCTCTTTCTCGATTTTCGAATAAACCAATATGTCATGAATAGAAAACAATCAAAAACGAATCCAGAAATGGTTGGAAGACACCATTCCTCAAACTAATGAAAGCTGCAGGCGCATTTATCAATCCAAACGACATAACAAGAAACTCGTAATGCCCATAGCGGGTTCTAAATGTCGTTTTTGGTATATCCTCAGGACTAATGTTTAACTGATGATAGCCAGACCTTAGATCAATCTTAAAGAAAATGGATGCACCCTACAACTGATCAAAAAGATCATCTATATGAGGCAGTGGATACTTGTTCCGAATGGTGACTCTATTCAACTATCGGTAGTCTATACACATCCTCTCTTGCTAGTGATGGTGTTACCACTTCTGTTGCTCTAGTTCCGACCATAGAGTGAAGAAGGAAAGATACAATATTGTATCACCCAAATACCAATTGGATTCAAGAAATAGCACGAAAGGAGTAGAAATAAAGAGATTTCCTTAAGTCCTATAGCCTCTCAAAGAAAAGTACAGACGTCACCGTAACGTTCCGCAAGACTCTACTAGACTCATTTTGGTACAATGATATCAACGAACCTAGGGCTCTGATACCAACTTTGTCACGACCCAAATCGTCGTGATTGGCACCCACACTAACCCTCCGGTGGGAGAACAATTACAACTAATCAACTAACCCCAAAACTAAATATTTAAAGATACGAAAGCATGTTCAAATGCATAATTTATATAGAGTTCCCATAAACTCCAAAGGTATAAATAAAACTAACCAAACTAATGCGGAAGAATACCCCTAGAACCTGAAAGTTATTGTACCAAAACTCTGATTAACTAACAAATCTAAGAAAAGAGGGCGTAGCCCCGAAAACTAAATAAAACACCCTAAACAAATAGTATGAGTCCGAAAAGAGTGGACTTAAACAAGAGAGATCCATGGCAGCCTGAAAGAACTGGCTCACCCTTGAATCCGATCACGCTCAGTAGTCACCTAGCTGAGGTCTGTCAGTAGCCGCCTGAAGATGTCCTGTACTCAACAAGAAAAGAGCAAGTGCAATATTAGTATAAAACCACAGTGTACTGGTAGGATCACACGGCTATTCCAGTAAGTGCAAAATATATTAGCAGTCACAACATAGTAAACACGCATATACCGAACATATACAATATCAATTATCATTTCAGGATGAATGTACAATTCCACATTCTCAATAATACGCATATATGACAAGTCAATGGTCCTCTCATGGAACCCATACCCAAACTGTTAGTGTACCAGATCGTGACATCCGATCCAAGTTAGTGTGTCAGAATGTGACACCCGATCCAAAAGGATGTCGGTACGTGACATTCGATCCCAGGTAGTGTGTCAGAACGTAACACCCAATCCATTAAACAAGCCAAAATAACAGTCACAATGTACATTATCATAATCATACAATCAAGTGTTGATTCATGGCTTATAATCAAACCATCACCTACCTCGAAACAAAGCTTGAATCCCCCTAAGGCACTTGAATCTTCCCTTTTCGGATTCTTTCCGCTTGTTCGTGGTTTAAAAACATACAATTAACGCAAGGATCAATAAACAAGGCCTAATTACCTGGATTACAATAGAAATTATTAACCCTAGGCCAAACCCAAGATCCCAATACCCAAACTAGGCCATTTTCCACCATTAACTTCAGATCAAAACCCTGCCCCAACAATAATTATCCAAGAATCTAAGTTCTATGGATCGAAATACGGATTAGGGGAGTAAAATCCTTACCTTTAGTGCTAGAAGAGGTGGAAAACCTTCAAGAAAAAGCCTTGGGTCGTCTCTTAGCTCTCAAAAATCAAACTTTTAGAAAATAATGTTTTTCAGATTTATTTCTGACTTAAGTCGCGTCTGTCCCGCTGTGGTGGACCTATCCCGCTACAGCGGCCCCACCCTGGCGGGATAAATCCTGCCCTGGTGGCTTGGACGGAGTCAGAGAGTCAAATTTAGAGTTTCAAACTCCCATTTCACAACACATCTTCAACCCATGACATTCAAAAACTACTCGTTCACGCTAAGATCAGTTTCGGGAGTTCTACTCGCCCGAATTCGATTCCGTAAAGTTGTACGGGTTCCTTAACATCTTAGCTATATACTCATGTGATAAAAAAAAATTAGTTCTCTCATTCATTACCAGATTTTCCTAGACCTCACATGACTCAGATTTTGTTCAAATCTGGACTAGGCTAGGAATTTCTAAGTTACTACTCAAAAGTTTTCTGACCCAAATTCTTTCCATTGGATTTTCTGTAATGATGGAATCTGGTCGTTACAATCTATCAATTAGTGTGAGTTAATAACTCTAGTGTTGAGATACTGCCTATTCAGTCAGTTGCAGTTGTGAGTGAGTTTCCGGTGGTCTTTCCGTATGATCTTCCCGTAGTCTCTCCTGAGAGAGGAATCGACTTTAGAATACACATTCTTCCCGATACTCGACCTATCTCCATTCATCCATATAGAATGGCTCCGGCTGAGTTAAAAGAGCAGTTGAAAGATATTTTTGATAAAGGTTATATTCCACCTAGTGTCTCACCTTGGGGCTCTCCATTCTTATTTGTGAGGAAGAAAGATGGTTCTGTTAGGATTTGCATAGATTACCGCCAGTTGAACAAGGTCACTATAAAGAATAAGTATCCTCTTCTGAGAATTGATCATCTCTTCGATCAACTTCAGGGTGCCACTTACTTTTCTAAGATAAACCTCAGATCTGGCTATCATTAGTTAAGAGTAATAGAAAGTGACATCCCAAAGGTAGCATTCAGGACCCATTATGGTAATTATGAGTTTCTTGTTATGTATTTTTTCTTGACTAAAGCTCCTACAACATTCATGGACCTTATGAACAGAGTGTTTAAGCCATATTTTGACCTATTTTTTTAATCATTTTTATTGATGACATCCTGATTTATTCGAGGACTGAGGAGGATCATGCTATTCATCTCAGAATACCCTTCCAAACTCTCAAGGATAAGGAGTTGGATGCTAAATTTTCTAAGTGTGAGTTTTGTCTTGAGTCTGTGGCGTTCATAGGCCACATTGTATCTGGTGAAGGGATCCGAGTTGACACTCAAAAGATTGAGGCAGTGCAGAACTGGCCCAGACCCACATCTCTAACCGATATAAGGAGTTTTTTGAGATTGACTGGTTATAATAGATGGTTTTCAAGGGATTTTCATCTATTTCATCCCAGTTGACAAAGTTGACTTAGAAGAAAGTAAAGTTTTAATGGTCTGAAGCTTGTGAGAAAAGCTTTCAGGAATTGAAAACCCGGTTAACTATTGCCCTAGTGTTGACCCTACCGGAGGGTACACAAGGCTATGTTATGTATTGTCATGCGTCCAGAGTTGGACTAGGTTGTGTATTGATGAAGAATGGGAAGGTTATAGCTTATGCCTCCATACAACTTAAGATTCACAAGAAGAATTACCCTACTCATGATCTCGAGTTGGCTGCTGTAGTATTTTCTTTTAAAATATGCCGTCACTATCTCTATGGTGTTCATGTAGATGTGTTCAACGATTACAAGAGTCTTCAGTATGTATTCAGTTAGAAAAAACTTAATCTTAGACAAAGGAGGTGTTTAGAGTTACTCAAGGATTATGACATGAGTATCCTCTATCACCTAGGTAAGACTAATATTGTTCCTGATTCTTTGAGCAGGTTATCTATGGGAAGTACTTTCCATGTTGAGGAAGGCAAGAAAGAATTGGCAAAGGATGTGCATATACTTGCACGTTTGGGAGTCCGTTTGTTAGATTCCAATGAAGATGGAGTGTTGGTGATGAATGGGGCTGAATCATCACTAGTTTCTGAAGAGAAGGAGAAACAAGACTAATACCCTATTTTGCTTGAATTAAAGGTAAATGTTCGTAAGCAAAATATGATGGCTTTCGAATAAGGGGGCGATGGTGTGTTGAGTTATCAAGGTAGACTGTGTGTGAAAAATATGGATGAGCTCTAAGAGAGAATCATGGAGGAGGCCCACAGTTCCAGATATTTGATCTATCCTTGTTCCACCAAGATGTACCGTGACTTGAGGGAAGTCTATTGGGGGAGTAGTATGAAGAGGTGTATTGCAGATTTTGTTGGTAATTTCCCAAATTTCAAACAAGTCAAGGTAGAGCACCAAAGGCCCAGTGGTATGGCTTAGAATATATATATTTCGGAATGAAAGTGGAAAATGATCTGTATGGATTTCATTACTGGTTTTTCCTGATCTCACAAGCAACATGATTCAATTTGAGTGATTGTAGATAGGATGACTAAATCAGCCCATTTCCTATCGGTAAAGACTACCAATTAAGCATAAGATTATTCCCAAATATATATTCAAGAGATAGTTCGACTTTATGGAGTTCCTGTGTCTATCATTTCAGATAGAGGTGCACAATTCACTGCTCTGTTTTGGAAGTCTTTTCAGAGAGGTTTGGGTTTGAAGGTATATTTGAGTACTGCTTTTCATCCTCAGAGTGATGGTCAATCAGAGCGCACGATTTAGACCATAGAGGATATGTTGAGGGCATGTGTCATAGACTTTAAGGGTAATTAGGATGACCACTTGCCTCACATAGAGTTTTCTTACAACAATAACTATCACAATAATATACAGATGGCTCCTTATGAGGCTCTTTATGGGAGCAGATGTAGATCTTCTATTTGTTGGTTTGAGGTTGGTGAAGCTGAGTTGATAAGATGAGATTTGGTTTATCAAGCCATGGAGAAGCTGAAGATTATTCAGGAAAAGTTAAAAACAGCGCAAAGTCGTCAGAAATCCTATACTGATGTTAGGATAAGAGAATTGGAGTTTGAGGTATATGATTGGATTTACTTGAAGGTTTCACCCATAAAGGGTGCTATGAGTCCCCGGTATATTGGTCCTTACCGGATATCCAAGAGAGTTGGCAATGTAGCTTAAGAATTGGAGTTACCGTCAGATTTACCAGCAGTACATCTGGTGTTTCACATTTTTATGTTGAAGAAGTGTATGGGCGATCCTTCACTCATAATACCTATTAAATTATTAGTATCAAGGATAGCCTATCTTGGGAGGAAGTGCCCGTTCAGATTCTGGATCGTCAGGTTCGCAGGTTGAGGACCAAGGAGGTTGCGTCAGTGAAGTTCTTATGGAGGAATCAATTTGTTGAGGAAGCTACTTAGGAGGCCGAAGAGGATATGAAGAAAACATACCCACATCTCTTTCCTTCTGGAGAGAGCCTAAACCAAGGTACTAATCCTTTGGAAAGTACTCTTTAAGTTAATATGTTGAGTTATGTGAATTGCATGTTGTGCACTTGAGTTCGAGTTTTTATATGCTTCCTATTTTCCCCTTTGGCTTAGTGTGATCTCATTCGATGACGAATATTCCCAAGGGGGAGATATTGTAACATCTCGTACTTCAAAAAGTCAACTAGAGATTCGTACAAGTAAAACTTCAGTTTTTAGTTTTGGGTCAGTTTCAAACAACCATAACACTAAGAACATAAGGATTTAGGTGGACCATGAAGTATCAAATCGAAGGTCTTTAAGTCATCTTTCCAACGCCGCCGAGTTTGCTCAATTCGGAGTTCGAATGAAGGATTTATGCCCGTTTGAGTACAACCCCTCTAATTAAGGCATTTCATTCATTTTAAGGAGGGGTATTTTGGTGTTTTCCTTACCCCCACTAGGCCTAACCGTTTTTTCCACCCAAATAGGGATCTAAACTGATTGAGATCAGTTTCATTCATTCCTAAATGCTTAAGGTTGAGAGAAGGGTTTCAAGAGGAGAGAAAAAAGAAGGTTCCAAGCGTTCGTTCAAGAAACCAAGGATTTCGCCAAGAACAAGTGTTCTTACGAGGCATGTAAGCTTTCATAGTGTTGGATTTGTTCTCCCTCATGCCAATCATGTGATTTTCATTCATAAATTCATTGTTGAAGTTGATGGATTGAGTTCTTCAGAAGTTCTTGAGGTTTTAGCTTCATTCTTTAACAATTGAGTCTTGTTGAGTTCTTGAGGTGAGAGTTTTGCGAATGAGTGGTGATTCTTGATAGATTTTGAGAGGGTTATCGATTAATTGTGTTGGGTTTATGAATCAAAGAGAGTTTGGAACAAATCAATCGATTCTAGAGGAGTTAGGACCAAAAATTGAGAAGAATAATTCGTCAGATTTTCTTGGTTCGAGGCTGGGGCGACGTGCACCCATATCGCCAGGAGGGCTGGCACACTGCGCCAGCAGTGCACCCCAAAGTACTTCCAGTACTTTGATGCCTAGCGTGACGCGCCACTGATGCGCCAGGGTCGTCAGGCCCCTTTCTTCTCCGTTCTTTGTTCCGTATGCGTTCTTTCAAATCTTATCTTCGCTCTCTTCTTAATACTAACTATCTAAGCCTTCATTAATATTGAAATATTCTATATATCCTAATCGTAACTCCTAAATTCACATTTCAATTCAAGGTAAAGTTAAGAGGAAAGTTCAAGAACGTCCTTTTGAGTCATTTTTGAGAAGTCTTTTGCAATTATCTATAACCTGTTTTAAGACTTGAGTAAATGAGAATGAGGGGATTTGAGTTTCATGTTTCAAAATGAGTATAAGGGGACTAAGTATTCCCAAATATGTAATACATTTGAATTTTCAAAGATAGAAACACCAATTTCTAAATGAGTTTACAAGTTCAAAGGATTTTCAGATTATTACCTCTTTTTAGAGGACCCTTTGAGTAATTACCTCAATTGAGAAAGAGTTATGTTTTTAAAAATTTGAGGATGAGTTATATATATTATTGGGATTAGTATTGAGTACCAATATGGGGATGAGGTGAGTATCTCTTCCAAGAGTATTAGTTCAGTTATCTACTGCTTTCAGTTTTCCCCTTACATGCTCTTACATTCACTGTAGTTACGTCATTCAACCTCCATCATTTCATGATGCCGATACATGTGTTTAAGGTCATCAACCGGTTCTTCGTTGATCCTAGCGCATTCCAGCTAGCTTTGGTGAGCCTCCTTTCTTTTCGGAGGGCTTCACATTATGATTATATTTTGTTAAGATATCGTGGGTCTTATCCCGATATCTATCATAGTTATTAGAGGCTTCATAGACAATAGTATTATGAGGAGTCTTTCATTGTTACTTGTTGATGTTTTAAAGACTTTGAGTCGAACATTTATGTTTATTTAAGTTTTTCGAACAGTTTTGAGTTAAAATACTGTATTATTGAGGTCTTATGAGTTAATACTTGCATTTGAGTTCCTATGTTGTTTAGTAAGTCTTCCGCTGAGTATTGAGCCAGGACAAGGGTTTGCTTGCGGACCAGCAATTGTTCTCGAGTGCGCGCCACATCTATAATTAGGAGTCTACAAAATTTAAGAAACATTCACTTCCTTCTCAGTCTTTTTCGTGCGATAGAGTTCAACTCTATGAAAGTTTCCTTCTAATTCATGCCTCCACGAAGAGTTGTTCGAGGTCGTCCTGCCAGGAGAAATGTTGATCCTTAAAATTAAGGGGTACCCAATGCACCAGAAGTGCAACTCCCTCAGGGAGAGGTCACGAATGCTGAGTTTCGGGATGCTATCCGGATGTGTAGTCAAGTTGTGGCCAATCAAGCTGGCCAAAAAAGAGGGGTTCTTCAGAATATGGCTGATACATCCAGATGTTTAATCAAGTTTAGCCTTAATTATGACAGCTTGCTCAAAGGACTACAGCCCTTCCATTTGGCCATGGTGCATTTATACTTGCTACAACCTGCACTCTCTTAACGAAGGTATCATCCTTCACTTTCTTCGATAAATGGAATAGTTCATCATAATTTTTAATTAACAATATAGAAGTTATTCCTTGTAGTGTTTTAAGGAACTTGTTTTAACATCTACAGGCACTTTCGGTTCCCAAACTTATCTTGACAAGTCGGCTGCATACACACAAAAATGAAATGGTATGTCTTGGACAAATTTCAGTGAACATCTATTACCATATATTTATGTATTTATTAAATTAGTAGTATTGTCTTCAGATAATTCATTGGAGCAAGGTTGATGTTTTACATATTAAATGTAGATACATGATTTTAGTGTATACTTTTTATCTTTGAAGGTTATTCCTTTTTATGACGTTCAGTAGTTTTTTGCCAAACTAATGTAGACAACTCTTAAGAAGTTGAAATATGTTGTCGTGAACTTGTCTGCAAAAGCTTTTCATATTCGCCTGACGCGATTATTCTACAAATTTATCAAAAATAGTTTTGGTTAATAATTTTTCAATTTATACAATTTGAATTACATAGTAAAATGATGTTGTCAAACTTGTTTTAAAATTCAGTACGTTGTGCCAGATATACATTAATCCATAGTTTGGTGTTATTTACCTCCCTACTTTATTCAAATATGGCGAAACTGCATGTTAACTAAAAAAATAATCAATTAATTCAATTCAATTAAATTTAAAAGAATTTTAAGAATAAAAGAGTTTAAGAGTGGCCACCTAATTTTAGGAAAAAACTAGTAAACCAATTAAATGATCAACGAAACTAATAGATTCTAGGTAAGGGTTCAAGTGAATTCGAAAGAAAGGTGTTAGGCATCCTTCGAAATTCACAATTGTGGGTCCCGACTGAACTCATTTTTTCCGAATTGAGGAAAAGATAAAACCATATACAAGTAAAACAAACATACGATATACCCAAGTAATAAAACAAAACAATACTATCAAAAATGGCCTAAGGTTTGCCTAACATCGATAATATACACATTAATGAATAAAAAGTATAATTCGTACTCCATTCGAATTGTTTCAATGGGAAGAAACTTTGGGCACTTGTACAGACACTTAGTAAAAGTGTTAGTAATAAATAAATATAAATATAAATAAATGAATCAAATAATAACTAAAAAATAATAAATCCATCTTATTAACATGGGAGGCCTTGAAAATCGACGGTAATTTCTTCATCGGTCACTTTTAACATTTACTTATCCATATTAACTAAAATCTAAGCATACATAATATGTTAATCAACATCGAAAAATTGTATACTAAACAATATCAAAAAATTAATAGCAAATATAAAACAGTGTTTTGATAAAGAAAGAAAAAGTAACATTAAACAATAATTAATATAACTTAACAACAACAACCATGAAAGAGTAACAACGAAATTTGTTCATCATTTTATAATAAAATGTACTAAAAAGTAGTACAACATTAAAATATTAAAAGAGTAGTTGGCAGATAACCCAATAACTTAACGACAACAAACATGAAAGAGTAACATCGAAATTTGTTCATCATTTTATATAATAAAATGTACTAAAAAGTAAAACAACATTAAAATACTAAAAGAGTAGTTGGCAGATAACCCAAAATAGCAAACAATAGCATAATAGATCATTAATAATAACAAAACAATACCCAAAATAAAAACAGAAAAAATAGGAACAATATCAGCCCAAGTGTCATCAAAAGAAATATATGAGCAGCCACTAATCAAAAAAATTAATACTCCTTCCATTTCAAATTAATTGTATTATTGAGACATTTTTCATTTTTTAAATTAACTTTATTGTTCAATTTTTAAGACTATTTTTAGAATATTCTTCCAATTTTAGTCTTCATTGGTTTGTATTGGAATTACTTATTATAATTAATTTTTAATTATTTTTATCATAAATTTGACAATCATCAATAAGGGTAAAAAATGAATGCTATGCCTAATTTATGTTTTAATCTTCTTTTCTTAAAGGTTGTGAACTACCTCAACAATTCAATTAATTTGAAATGGAAAGAGTACAAAAATTAGTCAAAAACCACAAAATAAGAAAAACTGAAATTCTAACAACTGTAACTATGGCACAACGCAGTAGATATATTCCACCGGATTCAACTTCGAACGATTTCCAACAATATCATTAATAAGATAAAACAAAAATAAACAACAAAAGAGATTGAGAAAGGTATTTTACAGTGGTGATGCGTTGCGGTTTGGTTGTTTTTGGCTCCGGCGTGAGTTCGGGGTCAATTTTGCGGGGTTTTGGTTGTTGTTCGATATCACAGCAGCTCGTGGGTTCTCGGCGAGTGGGGGCTGCTTCAGCGAGCTTCAGCTCATTTGTTGCGGCAGAAAAAATCCGGAAAGGGTTGGGTTTGTGTGGAGCTGATGTTTGTGGGTTTCTTGTGGATTGTTGGAGATGTTTTGTCGTAGTTGTCACGACCCAGGGGTACCCCTAGATGTAACATTGGTGTATAGAACCCCGAAGGACTCCATACAAGCCACTTAGCATATCATAACATAAGCAACAGAACAATAAGAGTAAAAACGCATTTCAAGTCTAAAATTTTCATAAAAGAAAAGCGGAAGTCTAGACTCTAAGTCTCAACATAGTCATCTAATACAATGTCTTTGAATGAAAAAGGAACACAGCCCATACAACATAGTCCGGAAAGAAAATACAAGAAATGAAACTACAATGAGACAACATCCGTCCTCGAACCATGAGGACTCACCAACAAGCTAGGAGAAGAAGCAAATCCAAGCTTTAGCCATTATGGGGATCACCTTGAGAACCAGATCCTACACTTGGGAAAAATATAGGAAAAGTAGGCGTTAGTATAAAAATGCACTAAGTATAATAGCCATGCATAAATCATTTAAAAACATGCTAAAAGGGACATTTCATTTGAATGTATGCAATTTACTAAGTTCAAATATCATTTAAGAGTTTAGAGAGCATAAGTCATAAGCATAATCAACATAGTCATAATCATAATAAAAGAAGCACTTCATAAACAACCTTAAAGCTTACTTGTGCAATGCATGAATAAGACCCTATAAATGTCACCCATGCTAAGTAAATCTCTTTAGGCCATCATTCATATTCTTGTTCGTATTGTTATTGTGTGGGAATAAGCCTTAACCGACATATACCATGTGAGCTTAACATTGAATCTGGTGTTACCCACACCGAAAAGGGTTATCCTACTTACCTAAGGTAGAACCATACAATTAGTTTAGGTGGATCCATTAGCTAAATAACCTATGGGGGCACATAGTTTATGGGATAAGGAAATTGCTACTAGAAACCTAGACTCAACTAGGGTAGAAGGTTTCCATCTCATTAGACATACCTTGGGAACCCGGACTCAACTAGTGTAAAAGGATCCCATTGGAAAGCCGGACTCAACTAGTGTAAAAACTTTCATTCGGAAGCCGGACTCAACTAAGGTAAAAGCTTCCATCTCATATACGATATCCACTCGGTGCTAAGCATTAATTCCCACGGAGTTCATATTAAGTATTGACTTAATTCATAATCATTGAAGGAATTTCTTGACACTCAATCCAACATAATTCATAGAATAGCTCTTAGATTCAAATAGATGAGAAAACCTTTCAACCTTAGAATCATCATATTGTGAGAAAACCTTTCACATTATATCATATTCATATATAGGTGTGTATGTGAGAATATCCTTTCAACAACACAACAACAAGATCATAATCATAATCACTTTACTCTCAAAGTGTTCTTAAAGCATATACATAAATCTCATAATCATGCATAATTCTCATACCTTGCCCTTCAAGGATAAAAAATCATATTCAATCAACACATCTAGAATTCACTACATTAGATATGGATATTATCATAATTGAATTAACTCAATCACTACATGCATAATTCTATAACATTCTCCTTTCAGCAATCAATACCCACATTACAAGATCATAATTGGGAAAATAGGGGGATTCCATGGATTCTTGGGGAATCGAACATAAAATCATATAAAATCATTAATTTATACATAATCTATCATAATTCAATCATTATAAACGAATTTGAAAGGAATTCATGAGTTTGGAATCAAACCCCACTTTTGGGGAATTTCTAGTTTTGAAATTGAATTTTGAGGGACTCCCTGGATGAAGAGCTACCATACCTTAGCAATGAATCCCTGCGAATTTGAGTGAAAAATCTTGCTCTTTGAAACCTTAGCTCCAACTTCCTTCTTCTTCTTCCTTGAGTTCTAGAGAGAGAATTTTTGGAGAGGATGAAGTGTTTTTGGGAATTTAGAAATAATGAGTTGGATGACTTAGTTTAGGGGTATAAAATCCTTATATAGTTAGTCTAAATTAGAATAAAACGACGCCACTTAATATTAATTAAAACCGGAAACCCCAAAGTGCCCCTAAACTAATTCACCAAGGCAGCCCCCAAGTCACTACCTACGACACCACGACCATGGACCGTGGTTGGACCCATGTGGCGTGCTGGTTAACGTGGGTTGGGTTACTGGGACTTGGAAAATTGGGTCCTTGACCCACGACCCTCCTCCACGGACCGTGGACCCATCCACGAGGCGTGGGTCCTGGTCTCGTGGGTCCCTGCCTTAGACAGTTTCATGGGCTCACCCACAACTGCCAAACAACGGGGCATGGACACACCAAGGGGGCGTGGGTCCTGCCGTTGGTCACTGCCCAGGCAGCCTCTAGGGGTCCTCCTCAAGGGGCCATGGTTGGTCCTTGAGGGGTTGTACCTTGACGTCTTAACACAGAAACCTATATTTTAAGTACGGGGAGCTACATTCATGACTCTAACCCTCACGTTAAGCTCTAGTTTAGCCTACTAATTTCCGGGGTATTACAGTAGTGACTGGTTGTGAAGCGTGGTGGTGAGCCGGAGAAGAAGGGAAAAAATGGGGGTCGTTTGGGTTTGGTTTGGCCGAAGTTAATGGTGGTTTTGCTGTTTTCCGGTAGTGAGCTGGTGGAGCTCAAAAAATGGGGGTTTTGGATCGTTTCCAGTGCATTTGGGGTTGGGCGATGGTTATTATTCTCTGGCTTAGGTGGTGGAACTGGTGGTTTGTTTTTTGATTTGCTAGCTGAAGAAGAGCAGGGAACGAGGAGCCCCAAGATTCTGGTCTTTGGGACTAGATAAATGGTAAAAAAATTAAGGGGATTTTGGGGTTTTTGGTGGAGAAGAAATAGGGAAAAGGTTTGAACTTGATTATGGGTCTTTTTGGTGGTGGATTCGCCGGATTCTGACGGAGCTCTTGCCAGAAAAAATATGAACACTCAAAGAATTTCTTAAACACTAAAAAATCTGAAAATTACACCACTTATCTAAAATCTTATCCACCACCCTTAACTTAATGACCAAGCTATTGCTTAAATAAGAAATTGAAAACTACTAATAGTACAATACAAATATCTTTAAATCATGGGCCAAAACCACCAGTTAATAAAATATTTGTATATGTAATATTATCCATATTTAAGTGTAGACTGCACTAAAAAAACCAAATTGAATATAAATAAAAGTAACTAAACAAAATGAATTTTAATAAATGTAAAGAATAAAATGAATGGCATGTAAAAAATGCAATTTAACATAAAATAATCATTTAATCAAAGACACAATATATTCAATATAATCAATTGATTGTTACATAAAATAATGTAATTAAAAAAACTAACTAATACAAATCAAAAATTTTGAGAAATAAGGATAAGAATCGATAAACTTATTTAAAAATATATTAAAAAGTGTTTTGAACTATTAAATAAATAAAACTTTAAAGTTATTAATTTTGTAAATGTTAGGTCAAAATTGGGTGTCAATGGCTGTCACTTTCGTTGCATATGATATATGAAAGAAATCATGAACAAAGAAAATTGACAAATCCAATTTTGGCCGAACACATGACCTTCATATAAAAGTGTGGTTGGAATATGGTTTAAGTCTCTCCTCGACTTACTTTCAAAAGGTTCCACGTTCAGCTGCATCCTTGTTGACATAGTCCGCACCTGTGAGTTAATTGAGAATGCATCCTCTTGGATGTTCTCGAAAAGAAAAGGATAAAACTCATTAGAAGAGACGAAATTAAAGAAAAGGTAGCATCCCTTACGTTACTTTCTGCCACATTTGTTGCATGTTTTTGTGGATACTTTGTTGTCTTGGTTGTTTGAAATCATTCTTGCTTCAAAATCCATGCATGTTGACAACCTCCGTTGCTTGTTGAAGCTTGATGTGAGTCTATTGAAAAGACAAACAGTATCCATCGAAACGATATAAGTGTGGTGGAAAATGATTGTCGGTCCATTGATAGGACAAATATGAATCTATTGGTAGGATATTTTACAAAATAAATGCATGTTCATCAGTAAAACACATGAGAATCGATCAATAGGATGTTCTGCACTATAATTGTTTGTCAATCGGTAAGACAAATGAGAAAGATCCATCAGTAGGATATTGTTGCAGCATAAATGCATGTCCATTGGTAGGACATATGAGAATCCATCATTAGGATATAAATACATGTCCATCGGTAGGACCAATGAAGATGATCCATCGGTAGGATATGAATGAATGTCCATTGGTAGGACGAATAAAGATGATCCATTGGTAGGATATGAATGTATGTCCATCGGTAGGCTGAATGAAGATGATCCATCGGTAGGGTATGAATGCATGTCCATTGGTAGGACTAATAAAAATGATTCATCGGTAGGATATGAATGCATGTCCATCAGTAGGACGAATAAAGATGATCCGTCGGTAGGATATGAATGCATGTCTATCGGTAGGATAAATAAAGATGACCCATCGGTAGGATATGAATGTATGTTCATCGGTAGGATGAATAAAGATTACCCATTGGTACGATATGAATGTATGTCCATCCATCGGTAGGATCTTTGTATGTCAATCGGTAGGACGAATGAAAATGATCCATCGGTAGGATCTTTGGGCAAAGTAAAAGCATGTCCATCGGTAGGACATATTAGAATGATCCATCGATAGAATATATGTCAACACTACCACTTCCGGTAATGTAATATCCTTCAACGCCAGCCTTCTACGACTTCAACGTGGAATAAAGAGGGTGCACTCCTTCACCTCCGAATAGATGCGACTTGAAAATATCTTTCAACGTTAGCCTCTTCTGACATCAACGTGAAATAGATAAGGTGCACATCCTTCACCTCCAAATAGATACGACTTAAAAATATCTTTCAACATCAGCCTCTTCCTACTTCAACGTGGAATAGATAGGGTGCATATCCTTCACCTACGAATAGATGCAACTTAAAAATATCTTTCAACGTCAGCCTTCTCCGACTTCAATGTGGAATAGATACGGTGCACATCCTTCACCTCCAAATAGATGTGACTTAAAATATCTTTCAACGCCAACTTCCTCTGACTTCAATGTGGAATAGATAAGGTGCACATCCTTCACCTCCAAATAGATGCGACTTAAAATATCTTTCAACGCCAGTCTTCTCCGACTTCGACGTGGAATAGATAGGGTGCACATCCTTCACCTCTAAATATATGTGACTTAAAAATACCTTTCAACGCCTGTCTCCTCCGACTTCAACGTGAAATAGATAGGGTGAACATCCTTCTCCTCCGAATAGATGTGACTAAAAAATATCTTTCAACGCCAGCTTCATCCGATTTCAATGTGGAATATATATGGTGCACATCCTTCACCTTGGAATGTATGCAACTTAAAAAATATATTTCAACGCTAGCCTCCTCCGACTTCAACGTGGAATAGATAGGGTGCACATCCTCTAGCTCTGAATAGATATGACATAAAATATCTTTCAACGCCAGTCTCCTCCGACTTCAACATGGAATAAATAGGGTGCACATCCTTCACCTCAGAATAGATGTAAATTAAATGCAATGGCCTTCTCGGCGAATGAAAAAAGCAATGGCCCTCTCGGGAAATAAAAAATGCAATGGCCCTCTTGGCAAATGAAAAATGCAATGGCCCTCTCGGGAAATGAAAAATACAATGGCCCTCTTGGAAAATTAAAAATGAAATAGCCATCTTGGAAAATAAAAAATGCAATGACCCTCTTGACAAATAAAAAATTCAATGGTCCTCTCGGCAAGAAACAAAATTATGTCCATTGTAACGAGATGGATGGCTCGATGATTGTCCACTGTAGTGAGGTTGATGGCTCGATTACTGTCCACTGTAACGATGTAGATGACTGGATGATTTTCCAATTGTAATGAAGTGGATGACTCGATGATTGTACACTGTAACAAGGTGGATGATTGTCCAACTGTAACGATGTGCATGAGTCGATGATTGTCCACTGTTACGAGGTGGATGGCTCGATGATTGTCCACTATAACGAGGTGGATGACTCGGTGATTGTCCCTAGTAACGAGGTGGATAGCTTGGTGATTTGTTTGAAAGTATCATCCTCTCTATGTTTTCACATGTTCCTGTACTTGAAAAGGAACGATTAGAAGGCACAATGTCACCTTAGCTAGCGACTTAGTCAAGAAATCTTGAGAAAAGATTCTTTAAAAGAAAATATGTACAAAATACCTGATCACTTTGACAGATGTGAGCAACCATCATTTTACTCTTGACCATTTAGTGTTTATTGTGACTCATGTCTTATTGGGGATTTGTACGAGGAACCGGCGGCTCGCATCCTGAATTTTTTTTAATCCATTATTACAATGCTGGAGATTTTGAAGTCGACTTTGAATTTCAAGAGATGTTGGAGATCGTTTGAAGTTGATTATTGATAACGCTCAACAACACCTCTTATGATTCAAAGTGTAGCTGGTCGCTAACAATTATAAACCCAACGATGAGTGGGGTCAATCCCACAAGGAGTGATACGATAAAGAATTCAAGTACGAAGTATTGAAGTGTTCTAATTTCTTGTAGAAAGGAAGTAAATAACACGTAACATAATGTAAATCAATAGGTTTTAATTTTCAATATCAAAAGAGTTTGGTAACCAATTGTTAAGGGAAAAAATAATTATTAAGTTTGAACAAGTATAAAGAGGACCTTAGGAGTGTGTGAGTAATCAACTAATTTCGCGTAATGGGTAATTATCAATTGCTTTAAGTCGTTGAATCTTAATGGGTAGGATGGATTTTAACTATAACAGTTATTTTTCAATCAACTATTATGCTTCAAGTGAGTTCCTTTGAACCTCAACAAGCTTCACAATACAAAACAACCCAATTCCTTAACTTAACCTACTTTATCAAGCTGGTTTGTAAAGACATAAGCCAATACAACTATCAATCATTAACTCTACTCTACACAACTTTTGCAAGCAAGCATCGAGAGCTAAATGTAGAACTAAATTTGAAACTTCAGTTCATAAATAAAAATATGAATAAATGACTGAACCCATTTCAAAACAACATAAAATATAGCAATTAACAATGGCCATAAGCTAATTTATCTATTCGATTACATAGTCACACCCCTAAGGAAAGGAGGTTTAACCACACATAACAAAAAGCAAGAAATATTTACCAAAAAGATGTTCCATCGAAATGACAAAATCTCAAATGCTCAATGCCAAAAGTAAGACTAAAATCTTAAAACCGCAATATCCAAGCTCAAAACCCTCTCCAAGAATGTTCAGTATTGTCAAAGTATGTAAAATTCTCTAAAACTTATGTAAGACCCCTTTTTCTCTCTTCAAAAATAAATTTATACATTTCCAAAAATATCCCAAAATTTTAGTACGCGGTCCACTTCGACGAAGTTAGTTGGGATAGCTGAACAACTCGAAAATCTGCCGACAAACACATCCATTCGCCTTTTGGCTTGACTTCTGCACCCAACTGTTCTGTACATTTCAGGGAACTGGGTCGAGCTCGCAGTTCCATTCGGTGCATCGCCGAAGTGCCTTTTCATTCGCTGAGTTGGCTTAGTTCATGAGCCAACTCGTAAGACTTTTTTGTGAGTTGGACTCTCACTCGGCGAGTCGCCGAGTGGCTTTTGTGAGCTCCAGTCTTTCTTTTCTTCAGCTTTTCCAAATTTTTTTCTTCTTTTTAGATTGTAATGTCCTTGCCTTGTTCTTAAGCCTTCATTGTTGCACATAACCAATTTAACATTAGTTAAGAACACAAAATAGGCATTGAAGACACTAATTCATTACATAACAAGCCAATAATGAGTCAAAATTCTTGACCCATCAACCCTCCAACTTAGACTTTTGCTTGTCCTCAAGTAAAACACAAGATCAATCAGGTCAACAAGCATGTCTACAAGTAGTGCTCCTTGAGACTCAACATGAAAGTGCACACAAGGTTCGATCAAAGCATGCAATGTCCAATTGTGCACTCAAAGTTTCCAACTATGACTCTCCATCATCAATTATAGTTCATGCTCACAAATGCTCATTTCAAATGCAAATTCATGCCCAACAACAGTATTAGAATGCCCTCACATCAAGAATGATTCCATGCTCTCACAAAGCCATTCAAGGATTACAATTAAGGAATCGAAATCAACTCTTACACTTCCAATGAGAAAAACATGCATGCTTTTACCCATAGGCTTTCCCGTATTTTCCAACCAACACATCACTTGGGTTATGCAAGATCAAAAAGGTCTTTCAAGGCTTGTAATTGGGCTGAGAGTAAGGGTACAATCATTTCGGCTTAGTGACTATACCTTCATGAGGCATAGCTCAAATTTCACTTCTTTTCCTTTTCTTTCATTCTTTTCATATTCGCAACTCATCCTTGGCCTATTCATCGCACACAAATTTTTTGGTATAGCTCATCAGACACCCCTTTTATTTCCACTATAATGCACAACAAATATAAATTTATCATTTCATTTCATTCTTCTCTTTTCTCTTCCCATCCTTTTTTTTTATATATGGATGGGTTCCATCTGTTAATTCACCACAAGTTCCCAAGGATGAATTTCACGAACTTCTTACTCGGTGTCTTTCCTCATTCTTACCAAACCCCAACCTTAGGATTTTTGTCTAAGTTGGCTATTCAAACAAACCAATGCTTCACGATTGTTATAGGTGGGAAATACATTGCAATTTAAACAACCGGTCTAAACATTTGTGTTCATGTTTCATCTAAAGAAAAGGTTGGGCTAAAATGGTGCCAAGCTAGGTTCACACAAATGTATAGCAATTAGGTTCACTCTAAAATATTTATGCCTAAGATCATTTCTTTCATTCACCAATGCTAGTCAATTGGACCAACGGGGCAAAATTCTAGGTATCATCATGCACACATTTCAATTAAACCTCACCACACATGGCATACAACACAATCATTGATCACGATTCTACAAGTTAAGCTCGTGTGCAACGGTCATTGCAAGACTCACCTTGACATTCGATAGCCACAATGAGATGGTAAGAGTTCACACAAGACTTATGCAACTCAAATTTCCTCGTTGGACTAACACAAACATATCATTCATCAAGAGTACTATTCAAGTCATCGATATTGATCACAAACGACACTCAAATGTACAAGCGAACAATAACCAACATTAACATTCAAGCAATCGAGAGACAAGTCAATGAATCAACACCAAACATTCACTACTAAGGCAACAAGGAGAAGTATCAAACGAAAATAACAAAATATCCCAAAAAGGTAGGTAGCTAGATACCTTCACCCCACCAAAAAAACTAAGTAGTGCCCTCAATACAAAATAAAAACTTAAAGTATCAATAATGAATGAAATGGAGGGAGAGTAAAGATCCCCATGTCAGGCTAAGCCTGAGGTGAGCTCTGGGTCGCTGGAGTGGTCTCAACCTGGGTATTAGTGCCCTACTCGTCTCCAACTCTAGAAGGCTTTGCAACGATCTCATCCGTGGGCGTAGACCGACAAGAAATAATCATAGACGTGTCACGTAGTAATGCCTCTGTGAATACCTATAGAAAATCACCCTCCAAATCCTCTAGATCCTCATACACCGCATCCTCACGAGCCTCTAACTCCTCCTCATCCATTTCGTTCATGTCAAACTCCCAATCCTCATCAACTGCAGCAGCATCTCCGTTCATAGTATCCAGAGGGATCTCAGAAGCAGCTGGAACTGAAGGCATCTCAGAACTGGGGTCCTCGAGGATATCTACACCACCCCAGAACATCAATATGTCGGTGGATTTTAACTTATCCACATCTCGATGCAAACTAGTAATATCAACCTTTAGGGCTGTCAAATATGTGGAGCTGCGGTCTGTCATCTCACATACCTCAACCAGAGCGGTAAGGGAATCCAATGCTTAACCATGGGCCATAATTAACTATTGATGTTCCCTCAACTCCTCCCAGATAGGAGCTAGTGCCGCAGTTATAGCTCGATCAATCATGGACGGAACAACAGCCTCAACCCTAGAAGCCCTCCCATCTGCCGAATGGGCATGGTTGCCTATTTTATAAATCATGGCCTGGGTCAATGGGGGGCAGGAGACAGGAGCAGTAAAGGATGAGGACGCAGACATACTTGAGGGCTCAACTGTCGAAGCGGGTGGTGTAGAGCCAACCTCCAGAGATTCCTTTTCAACAACCGGAGAGGTGTCCACCAGAGCTTTCTTCTTCTCTCAGCCTCATCCATCATATAGTCCACTTCAATCTGATGAATATCACAAGACAAAGAAGGAGTAATCTCAATATCCATCTTCACCATAAAGGGCGCACTCGCTCGGTGACACAAGTCACTGATCAGAACTGGAAATGGTAATGAGGTTTAATTTTGTTTGGCCCTCATAGCCATCTCCTGTGTGATGATGGACCAACGATTTAGCCTCTCCAGGCTGATGATACACCCCAGAAGTGCAGCTTCTGGATGCCGGATGATGGACCATTCTGTGATGGCATCAGTGTGCTGCTAATGAACCCAAACCAGTTCCGTTCCACAATGTTCAGGTCCTTCTTCTCAATAACTGCCCCCACATCTATCCATGAGGGTGCGTCATCACACACTAGTGGGGAAATCCACCCCTTTAAATCATCTAGAGTCTCAATCTTCATCTTATCGGCCAAAGATTGCTGAATCTGAGTCGTGCAGTCTAATTCATCATTTATGTCCGTTTCACTGCACTTGACTCTCTTTCCTTGCACCTCTATGAACTAAACCAGTGCAATCGACCCCACCTTCTTTTTCCCTTTAGGGATAACTTTGCATATCCCTCGTAGGACTCCCAAACCCATGTAGGCACATATGGATTCCGGGGTTTGGTGAACAGTTGGAATTCATGGTACCTCAGGGTAGCCCAAAAAGTGGGATATCTGTCAACCACTCCGTTTGTGGACAACCTCTTCTCCTCAAGTATCGTCCCCAAACCAGAGGCCTTCAACCAATTCATGGATAGAGGAGGATGTACTGGAACAGCCTGTGATGCTGGTGTTGCTAGAGGCCATGCTAATGGGTCATGAGCTGCTCTAGACCGCAGCTCTGAATGCTTTCGCTTTACTAGCTCTGCTTTGGGCACCACAGTATGTATTAGATTCCCGGACCCCGCAACTTCCTCTATTTCAGACTCAGATGATGTGAGTTGGACAAAATCAATGCCCAAACTCTCATCTGAGCACGACTCTAACATAACCTGCTTCTTTCCCTTTTCCTTACCACTCGCCTTAGGAGGTTTGGGACAAGTAGTTCGTGGAGTCTCAACCTCTGCCGAGATCAAATCCCCTTCGGTCTTATTCCTGGGTGGTGGACCTCGTGCGGGAACCTTAGGTCTAGCCATACCTGTAAAAGAGTAAAACCGAGAATAAGTGTGATTGCAAAGGGTTAGTGAAATAGTATTCTCATAAAGTGCAGGAAAGCTTGCCAACTGGTTCGGCGAGTTGCCGAGTCCATTCGACGAGTAAAAGAGGACTCACTGAATGTTACAGAAAAACCTAACAAAAATTCAGTTAAAAAAGGTGAGCCCAATGCCCACTCGGCAAGTACCAAGCACACTTGGTGATAGAGGGAGATCTCACCAAATGTTATATAAAGTTTTAGTAAAAATAAAGGTTAGAAAGGCGATATCAGTGCCATTCGGCGAGATGAAGAGTCATCGCCGAAAGTAATAGCGGCCCGCTTCATTAATCTGGTAGATAGGCGATGGGGAGGACGTTTGACGATACACCGAGTCAAATCGATGAGCTCGGTGAGCTGGACGAAGCTCGCCGAAATGGCCAACACATCACATCCACAATTATTTTTTTGATTTAAAACCCACAGCCTACGACACATCAATTTAAGCAGAATTTCAAGCAATTCTAACCTACCCACGATGAATTACTATGCCGGAGTACTTAGACTTCCCCCCAATTGATTGAAATTCAACCAAACAACAATTTTTCCCTTAAGAACGATGTCGCCTAATCCATCATTGAGAAAATTCAAGTCGTTTAGTTGAATTTGGCTACTCAGACTTCACCCGCATAATACCCAATGGGCAACACTAACAATTTCAACACAAACACGAGGAACTAAAACAAATTGGCCTAAATGATTGATTTAACAAACTCAATTTCAAACTCAAGTTCTAAAAGTCAATAGGCATACAATCAAGGAGCAACAATTAACTTAGCACGAAGAATCAATTTCTAGTATAGCATCAAAATAAACAACATTCGTTAAACTAACCTCAAATTGAAGAAAAAAAGACACTCATCAAAAAGGGAGGGGAAAGAGATTACCAGAACGCTTATGATGCAAAGTCCATGACACCCAAACAAGCAAAAAGTATCCTAAAATTTGATTGAAAGAGCAGAGGAGTCGAAAATCTCAAATAAAATGGGAGGTTTGAATTTTAAAAGTCATGGACTTTTCAGTTCGTGCCCCATTCGATGACCTTACTAATGTCGCTGATTCGATTCGGCGATCCACTGAATGGGCCTCAGCTCGCCGAACCTGATAGAACCTGTATCATTTAGAAGTAGTAAACGACGATCTCGATCGGGTCTGCCGATCCAACTCGGTGATTCATCGAGTGAGCTGTGAGCTCGCCCAATCTTCCAGAACCTTCTTCATTTTTATCTCCCTTTGTCGATGCATTTGGGTGATGATGGGGGAAATTCAGCGACTCACTGATTGGTTTAGCCCCTCGTCCATTTGCCTTTCTTCCAAAATACGAACTCCAACTTGCGCATCCAACAAAGGTTATTCATATAAAAAAAGATTAAAACTTGGGTTGCCTCCCAAGAAGCGCCTTAGTTAACGTCGTGGAACGACATGGACATGCATTCAAGCATCATCCAAATACACCACATCAATCATGTCACATTGGGGTGTTCTCCAAAGTAAAACTTCAGCCTTTTCCCATTCACCTTGAACACTGACCTATCCTCTCTTTCAACTTCTATTGTCCCATTAGTGAACACACGATTCACTTTGAACTGACCCGACCATTTTGACTTGATTTATCCTGGAAAAAGTCTCAAATGGGAGTTATAGAGCAACACAAAATCACCGACTTTAAACTATCAATGAAGGATTTTGGCGTCATGCCACTTCTTCATTTTCTCCTTATAAAGGCCTGAACTCTCATAAGCTCGAAGTCGAAACTCTTCCAAAGCGCGGAGTTTGTCAACTTGATCTTTTGACGCCTCCTTCCAATTCAAGTCCATGGCCTTCAAGGCCCACAACGCCTTATGCTCAAGTTCAACCGGCAGATGACAAGACTTACTGAACACCAATTTATACGTGGACATACCAATCAGAGTCTTGAATGCATTTCTCTATGTCCAAAGAGCGTCATCTAACTTTCGGGACCAATCAGTTCGATTTGCATTAACGGTCTTGGACAAAATCCCTTTGATTTCTCGGTTTGACACCTCAACTTACCCACTTGCTTACGGATGATAAGGGGTAGCAACCTCATGCTTAACTCCATACTTGCTAAACAATGATGCAAATATTCGGTAAGAAAAGTGAGAGCCCTCATCACTATTAATTACATATGGAGTTCCAAACCTTAACCATATTAATTACATGTGGAGTTCCAAACCTTAACCAAAAGTACCGCTTGAGGAATTGAACAACATTTCTCCCTTCATTATTAGGTAAGGCCACAGGCTCTACCCATTTCGAGACATAGTCAACATTCACCAAGAAGTATTTGTTCCCATAGAACTCAAAAAAGTCCCCATGAAATCGATTCCCCAAACATCAAACAACTCTATCTGTAGAATAGGAGTGAGAGGTAATTCATGCCTTCGCGATACTCCTCCTTGCTTTTGGCATTGCACACACTTTTTAACAATAGAGTTTGTATATTGATACAACGTCGGCCAATAATAACCACGTTGAAGTACCTTAGCAGCTGTATGCACTCCACTATGGTGCCCACCGACCGTGACGCATGACACGCGTCAAGAATGGAATCTTCCTCAACTTCCGGAACACACCTTCTAATCATGTGGTCCACACACTCCGCAAATAGGTAAGGTTCATCCCAAAAGTACTTCTTCACATCAAAAAGAAACCTCTTTTGTTGGTAAATATTTTGCGCATCAGGATGAATACCACACACCACATAATTTGTAAAATCAGCATACCAAAGCGGAGTACCATTTGACACAGCCTCACCGAATCATCGAGAAAGTCTTCTTCAATATCTTTCTCACCGAAAACAAAAACATTCGTTTCAAGCCTCAACAAGTTATCCGCCACTTGGTTCTCACACCCTTTTCGATCATTGACTTCAAATTCAAACTCTTACAACAATAATACCGATCGAATCAACCTTGGCTTTACATCCTTCTTAGCTATCAAGTAACATATTGTAGCATGGTCAGTGTGTACCACCACATTAGTCCCCAAAAGATAAGCTCAAAACTTCTCTAAAGCATACACCACGGCTAAGAACTCTTTCTTAGCGACTATGTAATTCTTTTGCGCTACATTAATCGTCTTGCTTTCATAGTAGATTGGATGAAACAAATTTCCCTTGCGTTGGCCAAGTACATCGCCCAAAGCCACACCGCTCGCATAACACATTAGCTCAAATGGAATGCTCCAATCTGGAGCAACAATGATAGGAGCTGAAACAAGCGTCTCTTTTAAACACACAAATGCCTTGACACATGCTACATCAAACTCGAAGACACTTTCCATTTCAAGTAACTTCCATAGAGGGTGAGCCACCTTTGAAAAATCTTTTATGAAACTTTGGTAGAAACCCGCATGACCCAAGAAACTTCTAACACCTTTAACCGAGATAGAAGGAGGATACTTGGCGATAACTTCAACTTTAGCTTGATCAACTTGTATACATTCTCCCGAAATTTTGTCCCCCAACACAATACCTTCCTTGACCATGAAATGACATTACTCGAAATTGAGAACAAGGTTTGTTTCGACACATATTTGCAAAACTCTACTGAGGTGCTCAAGGCATGCTTCAAATGTATCTCCAACGACCAAAAAGTCATCCATGAAAACCTCCATCAAATTCTCTACTATATCGGCAAAAATAGAGAGCATACACCGTTGAAACATCGCTGGTGAATTACACAATCCGAAAGGGATTCTTTTGAAAGCAAATGTCCCATAAAGACATGTGAAGGTTGTCTTTTCTTAATCTTCCGGTACAATGGAGATTTGATTATAACCGCAGTAACCCTCTAAGAAGCAATACCATCCACACCCCACAAGTCTATGAAGCATTTGATCCATAAAGGGCATCGGGAAATGATCTTTCTCGGTCCACAGATTCAACTTTCGATAGTTCATACATACACGCCAACCGATAATCCGGTCGCATTGGTATAATCTCTCCTTTTTCATTAGGGACCACAGTCATACCACCTTTTTCTTCGGAACACATTGAAAGGGACTAACCCACTTGCTATCCGCAATAGGGTAGAAAACTCCCGCATCAAGCCACTTGATAATCTCTTTCTTAACGATTTATTGCATGGGAGGATTCAACCTCCTTTGATGTTCAATACTTCGCTTACAATCACTAGTCGATTGAATCTTGTGGGTACAAATACCAGGAGGGATTCCCACAATGTCGGCAATCGTCCACCCAATAGCTTTGATAAATCTATTCAACACACTAACAAGTATGTGCACTTTCCATTCACGAAAATCTGCCGCAATAATCACGGGCAAAGTATTATTTGCTCCCAAGAAAACATAAAGAAGATTAGGTTGAAGTACCTTCAATTCGAGCTTTGGTGGCTCCTCAATAGATGGCTTTGCGGGAGGACATTTCCTATTCTTCAAATCGATATCAAGTATCAAATGGCTCTTAGAATAAGAACCTAAACCTGATAGAGCAACCACTACCTCATCATAATCTTGAATTTCCTCCCCATCATAGTTCAAAAGGACGGCAACCAAAGATTCACCAACATAAGAAACTTCACTCACACTAGCAACCGCTTCATCAATCACGTCAATGACCGATATCAAATGGAGGACACTTGGTTTCTTCATCGATTTATAAATATTGAACGTAACTTCCTCACTATTTACCCGGAATTTCAGCTCATCACTTTCCACATCAACAAGAGCTTTGCCGGTAGCAAAGAATGGCCTACCAAGAATAATAAGGACCTTAACATCAATCTCGCAATCGAGGATCACAAAGTCAACCAGAAATATAAATTTTTCCACCTTGACCAAAATGTCATAAAGAATGCCAATAGGACGCTTGATAGAGCGGTCGGCCATAAGAAGACGTATAGTTGTAGGTTTAGCCTCACTTAGCCAAAGTTTCTTTAAAATAGCATATGGCATCAAGTTTATACTAGCACCAAAATCACACAATGCTTTAGCGAATTGGAATATCCTGATAGTGCAAGGGGTAGTAAATACCCCCAGGTCATCCTTCTTGACAACCACGTTGCTCGACATAATAGCACTACAATTGTGGGACACTTCAATTGTCTCGCAACTCATACTTCTGTAACACCTCGGATTCGAGAAATGCTAGCGAGGGATCTAACTGACTTGTTAAAATCCAAAACTGGACCATGGACCCTCTATGGAGTCTTAGATGGGTCGTGAAGGGGACCACGGTCCGTTACGATGCTCGTGATAAGAAGGCAGAACCTACCCCAAGCAGGCTCCCTCCCACGGACCCCTAGACGGGTCGTAAAGAGGGAGACGGGCCGTACAAGTGGTCATGAATGGGTCAAGTCAGTAGGGGTTCTCCCCTAGCGACTGGTCAAGGGCCACGGCCGTCACAAAGGCCCGTGAAACCTCCACACGGACCGTGAAGTCATTCGTGAAGGGGGTTGATTAGACTTAGTGCGTAGGGTCAACTTCAAACGGTCATATCTTTTAGCACAAAATGAATTATGTGACCTATGACCTATCAAATTAAAGGTATCTGAGTCCTCTTTCCAAAGCCACCGAGTTTGCCTAATTCCGAGCTCAAAGTAAAAAGTTATGCTCGAAATACTGAAGCCTTGCCGTGAAGAAATTCTTCACGACCTATTTGACGGGCCGTGGTAGTGTATGACGACCTGTATTTGGCTTCCAGTGACCTAATTCGCCAGCTTTAAGTCAGGGGCAGTAGGGTCTTTTTCTAATTATTTTAACTCAATACTATGTCATTTTTCCTTCTACCCAAAGCCCTATATAATGATTTTAAACCCCCAAATCACCCAAAGTCAATTCATTCTCTTAAATTATCAAATGATGATCAAGCTCCTCCTCTCAAATATTTCTCTGTCTAGAAGTTGAAGAAGAAAACTAGGGTTTCAATATCAAGCATGCTAATCCTCCACTGCTTCCAAGCTTTTGGCATCAAGGTATGATAGTTTTCATTCATGGAGCCCTTTCCTCCATTGAGTTCCCAAATTCTCCAATTTTATAAAGTTAGATTCCACAATCAATTTAGGAGTTTCTTCATTTTTCATGGGTTCTTGTCAATGTTGTTTTAATTGATTATTTTATGACTTTTTATGCACGAATTGAAGTAATTGCATGTTTTTAAGATGAATCCCCATTAATCCATGCATAACCCATACTTTCTAAGCCATGATGATATAATGTGGTTCTTAAATTATGAAAGATAAATTTATGAAAATATGCATGTCTTCTCTTTATGAAATAGCTGTAAATGAATTTGAAGGTGCTTTGACTTTGAAAATATGATGAAGCTTATTAATTATTGAAAAGAATACATGATCATGAAAGTATGTTTATGACTCAAGAAAGCTTCTAGATGAGAGTGTCTATATGCTCTATGAAGCTTGGCCACATGACATTAATGGCATCTATATTTGCCTTCAATGCTTTTCGGGCTATTTTCCTAAATCAGGTTTTGATTAGTATGGTATCCGGATATGCCATCAATGATTAGAAACAATGATTTCAAAATAATTTCCATTAGTAGAAGGGCATTCTCTAGCATGAATTGAATGACTATGGGCCTTAAAGATATTCTGAAAAGATCATGGATGGTGAAAGGTTTTCTCACGTACGGTCTAAGGAGCTATCCTATGATAAGACAAGTGGTGACGACCCATGAATTTTAAAGATAATACAAGTTAAGATTAATAACTACTCCATGGGATTAATGTTTAGCACCGAAGGGATATTGATATGGAAGCTCTCCTTAGTTGAGGTTGGGTTTCTATTAGCAATCCCTTATCCCTTACCTATGTGCCCCAATATGATGATGGTCTAGATAGACATTAGCTAGTGGATCCACTTTAGCTCAGATTCATGGTCCTACCTTGCCAAGTAGGACAACCGTTTTTGATGTGGGAGACACCGGGATTCTATGTTATAGCTCACATGGTATCTATATCGGTGAAGGCTACTTCCCACAATAATAATGAACGAAGGTTACTTCAAGTATCTCAAATGTTTTTAAAGACAATTTTTACTTACATTGACCATGATTACACTTTATGTTTTCTAACCCTCTTATCTTATGTTTTGACTTGGTCCTTGCCTATCACAAAAATTTTCTTTTAGCAAGATTTCATATTTTTGATACATTGCTATCATACTTGGTAAATTTTTATACTAACGCATACTCTTGCCTGTTGTTTCACTAATGTAGGGTCCGATGTTCCTATCCCGCATCTTCGTGGCTAGGGATCTATTAATAGAAGATTGAAGAATGGTGCGTCCTCATGTTCCGAGGACCAAGCCTTTACTTCATCATTTCTTTATATTTATGTTTTGAACTTGATGTACGGGTTACATCCCGAGCAATTCTTATGTACTAGATGGCTTAGACATTATTAGATTTCTGATTCATTTTATAAAACTCTATTTTTGAAATTGTCTTTTAAACTCTATTATCTTGTATAATGTATGCTAAGTGGATTGTATGGGGCTTCTCGGGGTCCTATACACCATGTCACATCTAGGGTATACTTTGGGTCGTGACAAACTTGGTATTCAGAGCACAAGGTTTAGAAGGGTCTTAGGATGTCTCATAATCCACGTCGAATAGAGTCTTGTTCATGAGTGTGAAGCGCGCCACATTTATGAATGAGAGGCTATAAGATGTTTAGGAAGTTCTACTTCTTTCATTACTCTAAAGTCATGCGATAGAGTGTAACTCTAGGTGTCTTTCTCTCCTAACCCATATTTATGCTTTTCAGAATATGCCTCCACAAAGGAATCCCGTGAGAATGAATAGGAATGCTTGTGAAAATGTGAGACAAGAGGTTCCCCAAGTGTCGGTTGACCCTTTGGTGGAGCAAGTGACTAATGATGAGTTTCGAGCCGCATTTCATGCATTGGCCCAAGTAATGACAGCTCAAGCAAATAAGGAGGTTGTGGCTCCCGTGAACCCAAATATGGGTACAGCGACAACTAGAGTGAGAGACTTTACTAGGATTAATCCTCCAGAATTTCATGGGTCTAAAGTTGAGAAAGATCTTCAAGAGTTCATTGATAAGTTTTATAAGATAGTGGAAATTATGAGCATTACGTCGGTAGAAAAGGCGGAATTGGCTGGTTATTAACTTAAGGGTGTTGCTCAAGTTTGGTTCAATCAATGGAAGGAAGAGAGGGCGGTAGATTAGGGTCCTCTTGATTGGGATAAATTTAAGGTTGCTTTTTTTTATAGGTTCTTTCCCCTCGAGATGAGAGAGGTAAAAGTACTTGAGTTTATTATCCTTCGTCAAGGGGATATGATTGGGAAGGAGTACGATTTGAAATTCACCCAATTGTCTAGACATGCTCCAACCATAGTTGCCAATCCAAGGGCAAGGATGAGCAAGTTTATGTCGGGTGCTTCCGACGTAATGGTCAAAGAATGCCTAACCTCCATGCTTGTTAAGGAGATGGATGTCTCCCGTTTGATGGTTCATGCACAACAAATAGAAGAAGAAAAGCTTAAGGAGAATACTAGGGATTCAAAGAGGGCAAGAAGGGATGATGGTATGTCATCACATTCAAGGTCTGTTGGAAGTAGTCGTTCTCAAGGTAAGGATTCTAGTGAGAAAATGTGGCTCGAGTGTCGGGAGTGTGGGAGAAGACATAAGGGAGAGTGTCTAGCCGATTCAAATGTGTGCTTTGGGTGCGGAAAGAGTGGTCACAAGATAAGAGATTGCCCAATTCTTACTTATAAAGGATGGGATGGTAAGCAAGATCAAACTCGACAGGATCATGACGGTTCCTCGGATGTGGTAGTTGGTAAGTTAAGGTATTTTAGCTTGTGGTCATGCATTGCTTCATATTGAGTGTTTCGTTGGATATAGTAAGACTACATGTATGGTGATTGTGTTTGGGGTGGTCCTTGAAATCCTTGTGGAAACTTCTCAAGTGTTTACTTGTATCAATGGTTTAGTGGCTGTTAAGACTTTGGTGTTATGTTTGGGTTGAGGGAGCTGGATTTGAAAAGACTAGTGGGGTTTTCTCCCAAGGGGGGAGATAGTGTGCTTCATGGTTGGTACGTGAGTAGAACTATGTTGATTTTGGAAGAGTTTCTTGTCATGGTTTGGTGTGTGAAATTTCGAAGTTGACGTGATGTCTTAGTATCCCTGTGTTTTACCTTCTATCTTCGAGTCTAGCTTGAGGTCTTAGCCCCTCATGGGTCACTCTTTAGGACTCGTGTGTCTTAGTCGTCCTCATGTTTCTTCATGCATGCATGTTCATGAAAAACTTTATTTTGAAAAACAAATATGATTCAGTTTAATTGATTCCTTCATGTTTATGTGCATTTGAGTATGAGTTGCATATAGACCTTACGAATGGATGTTTTGAATATGCATTAGCTTGGAGTTGAAAATTCCTCTTCGGATATGTGCATTTATGTGAATGCATTCATGTTAGGTCTAGTTCCAATCTTCCTTATGATGTTGTGAATATGTTCTAGCTTGGAGTCGAGGTTCCTCCTTGGTTATTTGCATTTTGATGAAGTTGCGTTAATGATTGAGTTGTTAGTTTCTCTCCTACTCTCTTCGTGCTAGTTTGAGTTTCATTCGAGGATGAATATTCCCAAGGGGGAGATATTGTAACACCTCGGATTCGAGAAAGGCTAGGAAGGGGTCTATCAGACTTGTCATAATCCAAAACGGGACCATGGAACCCTCCACGAAGCCCAGACAGGTCGTGAAGGGGACCACGATCTCTTATGGTGCTCGTGACAAGAAGGCAGAACCTGCCCCGAGCAGGTTCCCTCCCACCGACCCCTAGAGAAGCCGTGAAGAGGGATACTGGTCGTACAAGTGGTCGTGAAGGGGTCAAGTCAGTAGGGTTTCTCCCCTAGCCACTAGTCAAGGGCCACGAGCATCACAACGACCCGTAAAGCCCCACACGGACCTTGAAGTCATTCGTCAAGGGGGTTGATTAGACTTAGAGTTTAGGGTCAAATTCAAACGATCATATCTTTTAGTAAAAAATTAATTAGGTGGCCCATAACCTATCAAATTAAAGATCTCCGAGTCCTCTTTCCAACGCAACCGAGTTTATCTAATTCTGAGCTCGGAGTAAAAAGTTCTACCCGAAATCTGAAGCCCTGTGGGGGAGAAATTCTTCACGACCCATTTGACGGGCCGAGGTAGTGAACTAATTTGGCAATTTTTAAGTCAGGGATTGTAGGGTCTTTTCCTAACTGTTTCAACTCAATACTATGTCATTTTTCCTTCTACCCAAAGCCCTATATAATTTAATGTTGTTTTGAAGTGAGTTCAATTATTTGTTCATGTTTTAATTGATGAATTGAAGTTACAAATTCAATTTTAGCTTAGTCCTTTGTGCTTTCTTAAGAAAGAAGTAATAGAGTAGAATGATTAATTGATAGTTGTATTGATTGCGTCTTTAAAATCTAGCTCGAGAAAGTGGTTTTTACTGTATCATGACAAACCCAGCTTAAAAGAGTGGGTTAATAAAGGAAATGGGTGGTTTGGGAGTGTTAACCTTGTTGAGGTTCGAGAGAACTCACTGAAAATATGATAGTTAATCGAGAGATAGCTATTGTAATCATTACCTAGCCTACCCCTTGAGATTCAACAACTTCAAGCAATTAGTAATTACCCATTATGCAAAATTAGCAGTCGACTAATCATATTCCTAAGGTCCAATCTCTAATTGCTTACTTCCCGTGTTAAGCAATCTTTGTCATAAATTGGTTACTAATCCCCTCCATTTGATATTAATCATTGAAACCTTGTGATTTGTTTTCATGTTACGAAACCTTTACTTCTACAAACGATTAGGACACACTTTTACTTCTTAATTGAATTCTTTAGCATACCACTTCCTGTGAGATCAACCAAAACTCCTAGTTGGGTTTCTACTTTATAGCGACCACCGACACTTAGAATTAGATTAAAGTGTAGTTGAGCGTTATCAAAAATGGTGCCGCTTCCAAAGAGTGGTGTTTAAAATTATTTCATTGAAGTGTATTCGTGAACTAATTTTACTGTAGTAGAATTATCTTATTTTTGTTCTTTGTGATTGCTCCAAAACAGGTGAAGAAATGAGTGTCAACGGGAGAAATGCAAGTTAGCTTGGGAATAATGATGACACCATAAACTTGCATGATGTCTATTAGGATTAGGTAGGAAGTGAGGGTGTTATTCGATCGCCTCCACATGTGGGCAATGTGGTGTTTCATGTGACCAGCACAATGTTGCAGCTGTTGCAAATGAAGGGTCTCTTTTGGGGACTTACTCATGAGGACCCGCATGACCACATCCGAAATTTCATGGATGTGTGTGCACCGTTTGAATTCAAGAACATCACTCAAAAGTCTTTCTAACTTCTTTTTCTTACCTTTTCTCTAATGAGGGAAGCAACGAAGTGGTCGAACGAGGTGCGAATGAATCTATCACTTCTTGGGAGGAGCTCACGGAAGTGTTTGATGAAAGGTTTTTCCCTCCCTCGAGGATGGTTAAGTTGAGGGATAATATTCAGAACTTCATAGTTGAGGTATCTCATAGTTGCAGCGCCAAGAATTGGTTACCAAGAAGAGGAGTATGGATTTTGAAACTGTTGAGGTGTCTCATAGTTGTAGCGCCATTATGACAAGCAATGTGGCTGTTAAGGAAGTTGATCCCGTGGCTTTCACTATTCCATGAACTATTGGGATATTTCAATTTGCCAAAGCATTGTGTGATTTTGGGGAAAGTATCAACTTGATGCCCTATGCAATTTCAAACAGCTTGGGTTAGGTTAGTCTAAGTCAACAACAATGCATCTTCTCATGGCCGACCGATCTATAAAGCGTCCTATTGGCATTCTTTATGATATTTTGGTAAAAGAGGATAGGTTCATATTTTCGGCCAACTTTGTGATTCTTGATTGCGAGATTGACACCGAAGTATCCATTATTCTTGGTACGCCGTTCTTGGCTACCGGACGAGCTCTTATTGATGTTTAAAGCGGTGAGTTAAAATTTCAGGTAAATGATAAGGAAATTACTTTTAATGTGTGTAAATCGATGAAGCAACCTAGTGACATTCATGTGGTATCAGTCATTTATGTGATTGATGAGGCAGTTGCAACTGTGAGTGAAGTGTGTTGTGTGGGTGACTCTTTAGCCACCGTCCTTTTGAACTATGATGGTGAAGAAATTCAAGATTATGATGAGGTCGTGGCTGCTCTATTGGGTTTGGGTTCTTATAAAAACCCCTTAAATCTTGATATTGATTTGAAAAATTGGGAGACCCCTCCCGCCAAACCATCAACTGAAGAAGCATCAAAGCTTGAGTTGAAGGTACTTCCACCGCACCTTCGGTATGTATTCTTGGGTGCAAACAACACCTTGCCTGTAATTATCACCGTAGATTTGCTTGAATGTTAAGTTCAGTTACTTATGAATGTGTTGAAAGGATACCTTAAAGCCATTGGATGGACGATTGCCGATATTGTTTGAATTCCTCCTGGTATTTGTACCCATAAGATCCAATTGGATAGTTAATGCAAACCCTGTGTTGAGCATCAAAGAAGGTTAAGCCCTCCAATGCAAGAAGTTGTGTAGAAGGAGATCATCAAATGGCTTGACGCATGAGTTGTCTACCCTATTGTGGATAGCAAGTGGGTGAGCCCCATTCAATGTGTGCCAAAAAAGGTGGTATTATTGTGGTCCAAAATGAGAAACGGAAACTTATAACAATGCGACCGGTCACCGGTAGGTGTGTATGCATGGACTACCAAAAATTGAACGCATGGACCAAGAAGGATCATTTCCCGATGTCCTTTAGTGATAAGACGCTTCATAGCCTTGTGGGGCATGGATGGTATTGCTTCTTAGATTGTTACTCCGGTTATAATCAAATATACATTGCAACGGAGGATCAAGAAAAGATGACATTTACATGTACCTATGGGACATTTGCTTTCAAAAGAAGGCCCTTCGGCTTGTGTAATTCCCCGGCAACCTTTCAACGATATATGCTCTCTATTTTTTCCAATAGGGTGGAAGACTCGATGGAGGTCTTCATGGATAACTTCTCGGTTGTGGGTAATACATTTAAGGCGTGTCTTGAACACCTTGTTAGAGTATTGCAAAGATGGGTCGAAACCAACCTTGTGCTCAATTAGGAGAAATGTCATTTCATGGTCAAAGAAGGTATTGTCTTGGAGCACAAAATTTCAGGAGAACGTATCTAAGTGCATCAAGCTAAAGTTGAAGTTATTTACAAGCAACCTCCTCACATTTTGTTTAAAGGTGTTTAGAGTTTTCTAGGTCATGCAAGCTTCTACCGGTGGTTTATAAAAGATTTCTCTAAGGTAGCTTTCCTCTTTGTAAGCTCTTGAAAATGAAAGTGTTTTTAACTTTGAAGAAGCTAGCCTCAAAGCATTTTTAAAGGTTCGAGATGTTCATAGATTGGCTCGGTTAGGTGTTCGGTTGGTAGACTCTACCAAGGGTGGTTTTATTGATCACAATGGGTAAGAATCATCTTTCGTGGTGGATGTGAAAGCCAAGCAAGGTCTTGATACGACTTTGGTGGAGTTTAAAGAAGCGGTGCTTAAAAAGTCCGTAAAGGCTTTCTCCCAAGGGGGAGATGGTGTACTTATATATCAAGGTCGTTTGCGTGTTCCTAATGTAGACGACTTGAGAGAACATATCTTGTCAGAAGCCCATAGTTTTCGAAATTCCATTCAATCGGAAGCCACCAAGATATACCGTGACTTGTGGGAGATCTATTCGTGGAATGGGATGAAGAAGAATATTGCGGAATTTGTGGCTAAATGCCCCAATTATCAACAAGTGAAAGTTGCGCATCATAAACTGAGAGGTTTATCCTAAGATATTACTATTCCTACTTGGAAGTGGGAAGATTTGAATATGGACTTTATTGTTGGGTTGCCTCGCACTCGGCGACAACATGACTCGATTTGGGTAATAGTAGATGGAATGACGAAATCATCTCATTTCATTCCCGTCAAGATTTCTTATTCGGCGGAGGACTACGCTATGTTGTACTTGAGAGAGATAGTAAAGTTGCATGGAGTGCCTTTACCCATTATCTCCGTCGGGGCACTTAATTCACTTCCCAATTTTTGAAATCTTTCCAAAAGGGTCTTGGTACTCGTGTTAAATTTAGTACGACCTTTCATCCATAAAACGATAGACAAGGGAGCGTACTATCCAAACTTTCGAAGATATGTTGAGAGCTTGTGTGATTGTTTTTCATTGATCGAGCTTGCATATAACAATAGCTATCACTCAAGTAATGGTATGGTTCCATTTGAGGCATTATATGGTAGGACATGTAGATCTCCTATAGATATGTTTGAAGTGGGTAAAGTCGCTTTGATAGGCCCTGAATTGGTACATGAGGCTATGAAAAAAGTTCAACTTATTAGAGAAAGGTTGAAAACAGCTCAAAGTCGACAAAAGTCATATGTTGATGTTAGAAGAAGAGATCTTGAGTTTGATGTTAATGATTTGGTCTATTTAAAAATTTCACCCATGAAGGGTGTGATGAGGTTTGGCAAGAAAGGAAAGCTTAGTCCCTGATATATAGGCCTATATCAAATTTTTAGATGTTTTGGTAAGGTTTCTTATGAACTTGAATTGCCTATTGAATTTGCATCGGTGCATCCAGTTTTCCATGTCTCCATTTTGAATAAATATGTTGGTGATCCGACAACGATAGTCCCCTTAGAAGATTTGAGAGTTAAGGAGAATCTTTCTTATGAGGAAGTTCCGGTTGTGATTTTAGACCGGCAAGTCAAGAAGTTGAGAAATAAAGAAGTAGCTTCCATAAAAGTTTTGTGGAGGAATCAGTATGTTGAGGGTGCTACTTGGGAGGCCGAGGCCGATATGATGTCCCGATATCCTCATATTTTTCCTTCTACCTCTACTCTAGCATGAGGTATTGAGTCCCTCATGGTTTACTCTTTTGGTATCATGTGTCTTAGATATTCCCATGATTTCCTCATTTATGAATGTTCATGAAAAATCTTATGTTTTGAGAAAATGAGTCAACTTGATTGATTTGTATATGTTTATGTGCATTTGAGTATGAGTAGCATATAGGCTTCATGATATGATGTTTTGAATATGCTTTAGCTTGGAGTTTATGTTTCCTCCTCGGATTTGTTCATTATGTGATTGCATTCATGTTGGGTTGTTAGGTTTAAGTTCCTACCTTCCTTATTATATCTTGAATCTCATTTGAGGACGAATGATCCAAAGGGGGAGATCATGTAAAACCTTAAATTTCAAAAAGGAAGAAAATTCAGTTTTCAGAAAACCTGGTGCCAGTGACGACGGAAGCCATCCACGGCCCGTAGGTTCATCCACAGACCATAGATGGGGTCTGTGGTTGACCTTTAGCCCTTTATTAAAATGTCAAGATTTCTGTATTTTTCGACTGTTCACCAGAACGGTCCGTCATTCAATGCAAGAGCTGTAGATAGGGTTGGTAGGTGTGTCCCAGACTTAGAGAGATTTCAGAAGAAGTCGAGAATGACGACCACGACCTACGGTCCGTTGACTAAACCACGACTTGTAGGAAGGGTTCCGTCATTAATGATCCAGTTATTGAGTCTCTGAAGTCAACGACGGATGAATAGGACGGTCCGTAGGTCGAGCCACGGATCGTGATTCCCCACCGTCGTTGACAACGACAATTATTTTCTTAGTGGCTTTTTGGTCTTTTCCAATTTATTTTACCCTAATACTATGTCGTTTTACCGGTCACAAAAATCCCTATATAAATGTTTTAACCCCAAAATTTACTCAATTGAAATCATTGTCTCAAATTCACAAAAGAAACCTCTCAAATATTTCTGTCTCTAGAAGTTGAAGAAGAAGGGATCAACCTAGCGTTTAAAGCCAAGTCTCCAATTCCCTCAATGAAGTCAAGCTTTTGGAATTGAGGTATGATAGTTTCCATCCATGGATTCCTTCCATTCATGAAGTTCCCAAATTCTCCTATTTTCAAAGATAGAAATCCTCAATTGAGTTAGGATTTTATTCTATGTTTTGCATTTTTTATTATTATTGATTTAATTGATTGATTTATGATCTCTTATGAATGAATCAAGTTAATCTCATGATTTTATGATGACTTTCCATTAACCCATGTCTAGCACATGTTTTCTAGATCTAACAATGAACAAGCATTGTTAATAAACTACTAAAAATTTAAGCGGATTCGAAACAACAACCACAAAAGACGATGAAAATAAATGATAGGCAAGCAAATACGAATGGGAAAGCACAAAAATCCCCTGAGAAATTGATCCCCACACAAAATTAAAAAGCAACAAAGATCTAAAATTTGATTGTAAGAGTTCAAAGGTCAGAAAATATGAAATGAAGGAAATTTTTTAATTTAAAACGGTTTAGGCCTTTCTGATCCTTCAGTTCACGCGCCAGTCAGCGATGTTCAATTATGTCACCAAACCATTTGGCGATGCGCCAAATGGTACATTGTCCGCCGAATCTTACAGAAATTCTAGCCATTTAGTTGGTCAAAACGGCGGTTTGGATCGGGCTTGCCAACCTGTTTAGCGAGTAGCCAAACAGTACCTGAGCTCGCCTAATTGCCTCTTTTCCCAAAACATTGAATTTTCAACCTACACATTTAACATCCATTATTCAAACAACGACATTAAAAACTAAAAACATGGTTTTTCTCTCAAGAAGCACCTTATTTAACGTCATGGCACGACAAAGACATGCTTTCAAACATCATTCTTTGGGTTGACCATTGTATCACTCGATAAACCTTCTTTTGGTCTTGGGTTTAAATGAGTCGAGATTTTGCCCATTTGTGCTTCCAACTACTTAATAGATACCGAATGTGAGGTAACTGTTTGGTTCACAGTTAAGACGTGATCTTTCATTTCCTTTAGCACTTTGTTCGATCCTTCTACTTTGTTGAGAATGTGTGCAAGCATATCTTAAGTGCGAAAATGTTCGGGATCAGCCCTTTGATCTTTTGGATTTTGACACTCATGGGGAGGTCCATATCGCTCTTTGTCACCGTCCCGTTCTCTCAAATTCATACCACTGTCACGCCATTCCCTATCCTGGTCTCTCCAACCGTCATCGCGATCCCTATTCCCTCCTTGGTTCCCACCCGGCCTTGTATAGTTCAGGCGGAAACCTCTTCCTTGATTTGTTAGGAATTGTACTTCCTCATTGTACGTATCTTCAAATTTCACTTCATCGGTATTCACTCCATTAACTCCAATTGCATGCATAGCCTTAGAACTAATACCCATGACGTGTTTTAACAATAGATCCATTTGGGTCATCACCTTAGCCATGTTTGCATTGTGTTCTTGGTCTTTTTTCATTTGTTCCTTTGTCATCCTGAAGTTCAAAGAAGACACTTGATCTTCTCTAGTGTACCAAGCACGGTTGATCTTGGTCATTTCATCAAAAAGAGTAGATGTTATTTCAAATGGTAGTTGCATGATTCCTCCTTGAACAGGATGGTCAGCCACTCCCTTGTTAACTGAATCTAGACTCCGGTAGATGTATTGTAGCAACACATTGTTCGGGAGTCCATGAGTTTGAAATTGGAGGAGCAACTTCTGAAACCTCAGCCATGTCTCATGAATGTGTTCACCATCTACTAGTTTAAAGTTCTGCATATTATCTCTCAAAGTCACAATCTTCGAGGGAGGGAAAAACCTTACCGAAAACGCATCAGTGAGCTCCTCCCAAGAAGTGATCAAATACCTTGGTAATTCAGCCAACCACTTTGTTGCCTCCCCCACTACAGAAAATGGAAACAAGCAAAGTCTGACCGACTCCTGAGTGATGTTCTTGAAAGCAAATGGCTCACACACATCCACAAAGATTCAGATGTGGTCATGAAGATCCTCAGTAGCTAAACCTCCAAATCGACCCTTCATTTGCAAAAACTGCAACATAGTGCTACTCACATGAAACACTGCATTGCCTACAACATGAGGCAATCAAATAGCACCCACACTTCCTAACTCATCCTCATTGACATCGTACAAGTTACCGATGTCATAATTATGCCCAAGTTGTCTAGCATTGCTCCCGTTAACACTCATCTCGTCACCTGTTTAAGAGCAACCAACAACGCACAAAAATAAGTGCATTCAACTACAACACAATCAGTCCACAACTAAACTTCACTAAAAGAATCTACACATAACTCTCCAGCAACGGCGCCATTTTTTATAACGCTCAACTAGACTTCATCTGATTCTAAGTGTAGGTGGTCGTAATCAAGTATAAACCCAGCTATGAGTTCTGATCGATCCAACAAGGATTGATAAAGTAAAGAATTCAATTACGAAGTGAAAAAAGTATTCTAATCATTTGTAGAAGTAGATATTTTTGAAACAATTAAAGTAAATGGCAGGGGTTTGACAATTAATGTCAATTGGGGGGATTAGAGTGAACAATTAACAACTACAAACACACAGGAGAAATCAAGTAAAGAGGGATCCTTGGGGATGTGATCTATTGAACACAAATTTTGCTATATGGGTGATTAAAGGTTACTAAAAGTCATTGAATCCTATTGGTGGCTAGGATTTGAGTGCGATAGCCATTTCTCGATCAACTATCGGGAATCAAGTGAGTACTATTGAACCTCGACAAGCATAACATATATAAACAACCCAATATATCAATTAATCTACTCTTTCAAGCTACGTCCGCAATAATCCGATCACTACAATTATCGACTGATAGCTATTGAACTTAAACCCTAATCTACCCACTAATAGTTGATTGAGAAATAACTATTTAACCTAAAGCCTAACCTACCCACTAAGATTCAACAATTTCTAGGTAATAATAATCACCCATATAGAGAAATTTGCGTTCAATTGATCACACTCCTAAGGATCCCTCTCTACTTGTTTAGTCCCGATTGTTCGTACTTGTTAATTTTTCACTCAAATCCCCCCCATTTTACATTGATTGCAACCCCTTGCTATTTACTTTAATTGTTTCTAAAATATCTACTTATACAAATGATTAGAACACTCATTTAAATTTGTAATCAAATTCTTTAACGTATCACTCCCTGTGGGATCGATCCCAACTCTTTGTTGGGTTTATACTTAAACGCAAATGCCTACACTTAGAATTGGATGAAGTGAATTTGAGCGTTATCAATAAAGGTGCCGCTGCCGGGGAGTAGTCCTTAGAATTCTTTTAATGAAGTTTAGTTGTGAACTGATTATGTTGTAGTTGAATCAACTTATTTTTTGTGTTTTGTTGGCTTCTCTTAAATAGGTGAAGAGAAAAGTGTTAACGGGAGCAATGCTAGCCAGCTTTAGCACGATGATGACATCGGTAACTTGCACGATGTCAATAAAGATCTGTTGGGAAGTACGGGTGCTATTTGATTGCCTCCTTTGTGGGCAATATGGTGTTTCATGTGACTAGATCTATGTTTCAGTTGTTGCAAATGAAAGGTGTATTTAGAGGTCTAGGTACTGACGATCCTCATGACCATATCAGAAACTTTGTCGATGTGTGTGGGACATTTTCTTTAAAGAACATCACTCAGAAGTTGGTCTGACTTCGTTTGTTTCCCTTTTCCCTTATTGGGTAGGAAACAAAGTGGTTGGCTAATTTACCAAGGGATTCAATCATTTCTTGGGAGGAGCTCACTGATGGATTTTATGTAAGGTTTTTCCCTCCCTCGAAGATGATGAAGTTGAGGGACAATATACAGAATCTTAAGCGAGAGGATGGTGAACCAATTCATGAGACTTGGTTGAGGTTTCAGAAGTTGCTGCTCCAAAGTCAAACTCATGGACTCCCGAACAATCTGTTGTTGCAATACTTCTACCAGAGTCTAAATCAAGTCAACAAGGGTGTGGCAGACCATCTCACTCAAGGAGGAATCACGCAACAACCATTTGATATAGCATCTATTCTTCTTGATGAGATGACAAAAATTAATCATCGTTGGTATACTAAAGAAGATCAAGTGTCGCCTTTGACCTTTAGGATGACGAAAGAACAAGTAGAGAAGAACCAAGAGAGATATGAAAACAATGCCAAGATGATGTTCCAATTGGAATTGTTAAAAAAAATAGGTCATGGGAGGTATTTATGAAAATAAAGAGGTACAAAAAGTGTCAACACTAGAGAAGGGTTCTTGCCTGGGCTCTTCAAAGTGGGGCGCAAATCAAGTTTGGAAAACATTTAGTGAGGATGGACGGAGAAGTTACAATCGAGATTGGGATGACAAAGATAACTTTTGGAGGAGAGAAGACAACTATGTTTCTTGTTACAGGCACATGGAGGACAGCCCAAGATCTAGGGACAATTCTGGACGCTTTCAGGTGGATGATTTGTTGTCCCGCATTCTTTATAAGGTGGAAGGATCTGACGAAATGCTTAAAGAAATGAAGGCTGACTTCTCATCCTTGAATAATAAAGTAAACTCTCACTTCGATTCTATCAAGCAACTGGAATGTCAAATGAGTCAACTTTCAGCCTAGTTAGAGTCCAATCCGCTAGAGAGATTTGCAGATGATATAATAGTGAATTCAAAGGTTAATCATGATAAATGCTTGGCGGTGTTGAATCGGAGTGGGAAAGCAGTAGGTGCTCATGTGAAAGTGAATGGTGAGGCAAACATTAGGAAAGAAGGAGATGACGCCATTGGTGTAGAGGAATCCGACCAAGCACCAGAGAACGAAACATCCAAAGAGTTTGAAGAAAGTCGAAGACAAGTCATCACCGAGGAACTTCAAAAATCGAAGGAGGGGCTGCTTCTTCTTCAAAGCCTGTATAACCGCTGCCGAAAGTCAACCCACCATTCCCTTAAAGACTCTAAAAGAGGGATGAAGATGCTAAATTCCAAAAATTTATATCTGTGTTCAAGACTGTGTCTATAAATCTTCCTTTAGTGGAGGCGTTGTTTGCAATATCGGGATATGAAAAATTCATGAAAGAATTGGTCACCAAAAAGAGGAGCATGGATTTTGAAACGATCAAGGTATCTCATAGTTGTAGTGCCATTATGACAAATAATGAGGTCAACAAGAAAGCTGATCCGGGGGCATTTACTATCCCATGTACTATTGGGATGCTTCAGTTTGCCCAAGCTTTGTGTGACCTAGGAGCGAGCATTAACTTGATTTCATATGCTATTTTCAAACAACTTGGGTTGGGCGAACCTAAATCCACAACAAAGTGTCTGCTCATGGCTGATCGATCTATTAAGCATCCCATTGGAATACTTTATCATATTTTGGTAAAAGTGGATAGGTTCATTTTTCCGGCCGACTCTATTATTTTGGATTTTGAGATTGACACTGAGGTACCTATTATATTAGGTAGACCATTTTTGCATACCAGAAGAGCCCTTGTGGATGTTGAAAGTGGTGAATTGAAATTTCGGGTAAATGATGAGGAAGTTACTTTCAATGTGTTCAAAACGATGAAGCAACCGACTGACATTCATGTAGTTTCAACCATTGATGTTATTGATGAGGTAGTGGCAAGTGTAAGTGAGATGTTTTCTGTGGGGTAACCGATAGCCGCCGTCCTTTCAAATTATGATGAGAAGGAAGTTCAAGGTTATGATGAAGTTGTGGCTGCTCTATCGGGTTTAGGTTCTTACTCTAAGAATCCATTGAATCTCGATATTGACTTTAAAAATCGAGAAAGTCCCCTCGCTAAACCATAAATCGAAGACCACCAAAGCTTGAGTTGAAAGCGCTCCCATCCCATCTTCGGTAAGTATTTTTGGGGGCAAACAACACATTGCCCATCATCATTGCTACAGACTTCCTTGAGTGGCAAGTGAAATTACTTGTTGATGTATCCAAATGATACATTAAAGCTATCGGATGGACAATTGTTGATATTGTGTGGATTCCCCCGGGAATTTGCACTCATAAAATCAAATTGGATTGTGAATGTAAACAAAGCGTTGTGAATCGAACGAAGCTAAACCCACCGATGCAAGAAGTGGTGAAGAAATAAATCATCAAGTAGCTCAATGCAGGTGTGGTGTACCCTATTCCGGATAGAAAATGGGTGAGCCCGTGTAATGTGTGCCAAAGAAATGAGGAATAACGGTAGTTCCAAACGAAAAAGGGGAACTTGTGCCTATGAGGCCGGTCACCCGGTGGCGTGTATGCATGGACTAACGGAAATTGAATGCGAATGCATGGACTTAGATAGATCATTTTTCTATGCCATTTATGGACCAAATGCTTGATAGGCTTGCGGGGCGTGAATGCTATTTCATCTTAGATGGCTATTCTGGGTAAAACCAGATTTCCATTTGACCAAATGATCAAAAGAAAACCACTTTTACAAGTCCCTATGGAGCTTTTTCTTTCAAGAAAATGCCTTTTGGGTTATGCGATGCTCCAGTAACATTCAAACGTTGTATGCTTTCCATTTTCGCAGATATGGTAAGGACTCAATGGAGGTATTTATGGATGATTTTTTGGTTGTTGGTGATTCATTGAAAGCATGTCTTGAACACCTTGGGCAGGTCCTAAAAAGGTTCGTGGAAACCAATCTTGTTCAAAATTGGGAGAAGTGCCATTTCATGGTTAAAGAGGGCATTGTTTTGGGGCATAAAATTTTAGGAGAAGGAATACAAGTGGATCAGGCTAAAGTCGAAGTCATTGCCAAATTACCTCCTCCAATTTGGATAAAAGTTGTTCGGAATTTTCTAAGCCATGCGGGTTTCTATAGGCGGTTTATAAGGATATTTCCAAAGTAGCTCACACTCTTTGTAAGTTTCTAGAGAAGGAATCTACCTTCAACATTGATGACGCTTGCCTAAAAGAATTTTTGTGCTTGAAAGAAAAACTAGTGTCAGCATCGATCATTATTTCCCCTGATTGGAGTATTCCATTTGAACTCATGTGTTATGCTAGTCGTGTTGCTTTGGGTGTTGGTCTGGGTCAACGAAAAGGCAAACTATATCATTGGGTCTATTATTCAAGTAATACCTTGAATGTGGCTCAAAAAAATTATACCATCACGGAGCAAGAATTGCTAGCGCTGGTGCATGCGTTTGAGAAATTTAGAGCATATTTGTTGGGACTTAAATTGGTGGTGCACATGGATAATGCTGCAATCAAATATTTGATTGCTAAGAACGATGCAAAGTGAAGGTTGATTTGGTGGGTGTTGTTGTAGTAAGAGTTTGATTTCGAGGTCAAAATTCGAAAGAGGTGTGAGAACCAAGTGGTGGATCACTGGTCTTGGCTAGAAACCAATCTAGTTCATCCCACTGAGAGGGACATTGTGGCAGAATTTCCCGACGAAACAGTGATGAAAATAACACAGGGCAACTCACCTTGGTATGCTGACCTCGCTAACTATTTACTGTGTGGGATTATGCCCGAAGGCCTGAATTGTCACCAACGATGGAGGTTCTTGTTCGATGTAAAGAGGTACTCCTGGGATGAACCATACCTATTTAGATAATGTGTTGATCACATAATTAGAAGGTGCGTACCGAAAGTTGAAGTAAGTGCATTTCTCAATGCTTGCCACGCTTCGGCTGTTGGTGGACATCATAGCTTGGTGCGCACAGCCGCTAAAGTTCTTCAAAGTGGCTACTATTTGCCATCACTACAACAAGATTCTCATTTTCTCGTTAAACAATGCTTTCAATGCCAAAAGCAAGGAGGAATATCAAGAAAGCACGAGTTGCCTCTTAATCCTATTCTAGAGGTCGAATTGTTCGATGTTTAGGGAATCGACTTTATGGGACCATTTGTGAACTCTTTCCGAAACATGTATATCTTGGTAGAAGTTGTCGCTTTTCCCAATAATGAAGGAAAGAGTGTTGTGCAATTCTTGAAGCGATATATTTTTGCAAGGTTTGGTACCCCTCTTGCTATTATCAGTGATGGCGGGTATCATTTTTGCAACCGATTGTGTGCTTCATTTTTGAGAAAATACGGAGTCAAGCATAAAGTCGCAACTCCCTATCATCCACAACCAAGTGGTCAAGTTGAAGTATCAAATCGAGAATTCAATAGTATTCTAGCAAAAACACTCAATGCCAATTGTACTGACTGGTCTCGGAAGTTGGATAATGCTCTGTGGGCGTACCGCACCGCTTTCAAGACTCCAATTGGCATTTTGCCATACCAATTGCTATTTGGAATGTCTTGTCACCTGCCAATTAAGCTTGAACACAAGGCACTATGGGAATTAAAGGTGTTAAACTTGAATTGATGGGATGCTTCGAAAGGAAGAGTCACTCAACTCCATGAATTAGATGAGTTTCGGATATGGGCATATGAAAGTTCAGCTCTTTACAAGGAGAAAATGAAAAGATGGCATGATGCAAAAATCCTGCAACGAGAGTTTAGAGTTGGTGATCTTGTTTTGCTTTCTAACTCTTGTTTGAGACTTTTCCCGGGTAAACTCAAATCAAAGTGGTCAGGCTCATTTAAAGTCACTCGAGTGTTCACTAATGGGGAGATTTAGGTTGAAGGCAAAGAAGGGTCGGTTTATAAAGTGAATGGGCAACGCCTTAAGCTCTATTTTGGAGAAGGTCTTGATGTCCCGGTAATAGAAGTGGTGTTTCTGGAAGATGCTTGAGAAGCATTTTCAGGTCGTACCACGACGTTAAATAAGGTGCTTCTTGGGAGGCCACCCAAGTTTTAGTTGTTTTTGAATAATGTTTGCTGAATGTGTAGGGCAAAATCCTCATTTCTGACATACCGACAAATTGGCGGTGTCTTAACCCTTTCGGTGCACTACGAAACTAATCGGCGAGCCCAACTGAGTTCGCCTTTTTGATCCAATTGGCAGACAAAATTGTTCTGGAAATTTCGGCAAGCTTCATGTACTTTCGGCGGATCGCGGAACCAGTAGGCTAGACCGATTGAGCTCGCCGTTTTGTTCAATTTTTCAGCCCATCTCTCTGAAAAATTCAGTGAGCTCATTCCATCTTGGCGAGTCACCGAATGGTTCGGCGTACGTAACACTCACTCGCTGATGGGGCACGAAGTGAAGAGTCTTCCTACTCTAGTATTTTCATTCAAAATAATCCTTACCTACTTTCTTTTTTTCGCTACATTCTTTATATTTGCATTGAGGACAATGTTAGGTTTTGTTTGGTGGGGTGGTACATATCTTGGTAATCATTCTTTGTGGTCATTCTTGGTGATCAATTTTTTTTTGTAGCCTATCTTTGTGCCTCTTGATGCCTCTTGGTTTTTGTGATTGTGGTCGTTCTCTTGCATATTTGAGTATCGTTGTGATCAATACTGATGACTTTAATAGTGCTCTTGATTGAATGATATGTTTGTGCAATTCCAATGAGGAAAATTTGAGTTGCATAAGTCATGTGTGAACTCTTAGTATCTCATTGTGACTGGATAATTGTTGAAATGAATCTTGTGATGATCATTGCAGGCAAGCTAAATTTGTAGAATCTTGATTGATGATTGTGTTGAATTCCATGTGTGGTGAGATTTTTTTGAAATATGTTCTTGCTAATACCTAAAACTTTCCCCGTTGATCCAATCGACTAATGTAGGCGAATGATAGAGATCTTAGGCACAAATTTATGGAGAGTGAACCAAATTGCTGATTATACCTCTTTATGACCCCCTTGTGAGAGTGTGAACCTAAATTGGCACCGTTTGAGCCTAATCTTTTCTTTGGATGAAACACGAACTCATTTGACCTCTTACTTTCTTTCCCTTTACCTAAAACCTTTATGAAGCATTAGTCTGTTTGAATAGCCAACTTAGGCCAAAAGACTAAGTTGGCAGTGTGGTAAAAAAGGATGAAAGTCAAGATGTTTGTGAATGTTTTCTGTTGATGGATTGTGTTGAAAAAGATGGAACCCCTACATATAAAAAAAAAGAGAAAAGAAAAGGAGATTGAAAAATAATGTTGCAATGAATTTTGTGCAATGGATGTAAGAAATGGGATATCCACTGAATCATGCTTGAGAAAACTTAGGGTGGGTTGTGAAAATCAAACAAAGTTAAAGAAAAGGAGAAAAAGTGAAATGCAAGCCATGCTTCGTGAAGGTAAAAGTTATTAAGCCAAAATGATTATACCATTACACTCAGCCCCTTTAAAAGCCTTGAAAGACTTTAGTGATCTTGATTGAGCCTAATGTCGGGCAAGCCTATGGGTAAAATCATGTATGTGTTTATCTTTGAGAGTGTGAGAGTTGATGTTGATTCCATAATTCTTAAATTTTGATGAGGTTTGTGTGAGCAGGGAATCATTCTTGATGTGAGGGCATTCAAATACTTTTGTTAAGCTTGAATTCACATTTGAGGAAGACATTGTGAGCTTAAGTTTTATTTGATGATGTCTAGTCACAGTTTGAAACTTGTAGTGCACAATTGAACATTGCATGAGTAGATTGAACCTCATATGCATGCATGTTGAGTCTTGAGTAGTACTATTTGTAGACATCTCTATTGAACTGATTGATCTTTTGTTTTACTTGAGGACAAGCAAAAGTTTAAGTTTGAGTATTGATGAGTGGGGGATTTCGACTATTTTAGGGCATAATATTCAGAGTTTTAGTGTCCTCAATACCTATTTTATTCTCTAATATCATGTTAAAATGCAAATTTGCAGCAAGGAAGGAAAAAGAGCAAGACAAGGAAACTAACGGTCAAAAAGGAGCGGAAAAGCTGAAGAAGTTGAAGAAAAATAAGGCTAGTAATCACCAATGACACTCGTTGATTCGCCGAGTGGATCCTTAGATAACCTAAAGTTCCAGCATGCTAGCCCTTGGATAAGATCAAGTTGGAAATCATCTGGGTATTTTGGCGAATGGCTGAAATGGTGGGCACTGCTAATTTAGCCCGCCAAAAGTTACAGAGTAATTGGTGAAAAGGAAAACCAAAAAGGCGAGAAGAGGAGCCCTTGGTGCGTCGCCGAACAGGTCGGCGAGCCCGACCTGGATTTCCCAAAGTCACAGAAGGGAAGTGGTGAAAAGCAAAGCCAAGAAGGTGATGCAAAGGAGGAATCGGCGAGTCACCGACCTTGTCGGCGAAGCTCCACTTATTCCGCTGAGTGGTCCCGAAGTTGAAAATCTGGGAATGTATAAATGGAATTTTGAAAAGAAGAAAAGGTTGCGGAATAAGTCGAGGGAACTCGCCGAGTGCTCCTTTTTCATCTTCGGAACCACTTATACGTTCCCAAATTTTCATCTTCGGAACCACTCTGCGGAATAAGTTGAGCTTCGCCGATAAGGTCGGCAACTCGCCGAGTGCTCCTTTTTATCGCCTTCTTGGCTTAGATTTTCACCACTTCCCTTCTGTGACTTTAGGCGATCAGAACTTCCATAGCCGATCCATTCGGCGCATCCCCGAAATACAAATCTATTTGCAGAGTTGGTCTTGTCCAAGGGCTGGCCTACTGGAACTTTTGGTGAGCTGAATGTCCACTTTGGCGATTCGCCGAGTAGCTTTGGCGATTATCAGCCTTGTTTTCTTCAGCTTCTTCAACTTTTTCTCTCCTTTTTGCCCAATAGTGTCCTTGCCTTGCTCTTTTGGCTTCCTTGCTGCAAATTATCATTGTAATATTAAGTTAGAGTATAAAATAGGCATTGAGGACACTAAAACATGGAATATTAAGCCCTAAATGAGTCAAAATCCATGACTTTATGATAATGTTCAACTACACTTCATCCAATTCTAAGTGTAGGAGGTCGCAATCAAATATAAATCCAACTAAGAGTCGGGGTCGATCCCACAGGGAGTGATACGGTAAAAAAATTGATTACAAAGTGAAAGGAGTATTAATCATTTGTAGAAGTAGCCACTTTCAAAACAATTAAAGTAAATTGCAGGAGGTTTACAATTAATGTCAAATGGGGGGATTTTAGGGAACAATTAACAACTACAAACAATCGGGACTAAACAAGTAGAGAGGGATCCTTGAGAGTGTCATCTATTGAACGCCAATTTCGCTATATGGGTGATTATTATTTGCTAGAAATCGTTGAATCATAGTTGGTAGGCTAGCCTTTAGGTGCAATAGTGATTTATCAATCAACTATCATGAATCAAGCAAGTTCTCTCGAACCTTGACACTCATAACATATACAAACAACCCAATACCTCAAATAATCTACTCTCTCAAGCTAGATTAGTAGGATTGAATTTAGACCCACTTTTTCAAGCTAAGTCTACAATAACCCAATCACTACAATCATCAAATGATAGCTTTAACTCTAGAATCTCTTCCTCAAGCAAGCTTTGACTGCTAGGCTAGAATTGTATTTGCAACTACAATTCATCAATTAAAACTCAACTATCAATTGAACCCACTTCAAATCAACAGTAAGATCTGTAATTACCAACACCGGAAATATAAAAAGAGAAATGGTGGCCATATCCTCGAATACAATGAGGACTAACTAAACTTCAAGTCTTGCTCTACTAAGATCCTAGCTACGTGGATGAGAGTCAACATGGCTGAATCCTACATTTGGATAAGAAATATAGGCAATAGTATTAGTTAGTACAGACATGTACTAAATATGATAGCCAGCATAAAGATCAACCTAAGAATAAAAGATAATCAACATATGTCATAAATATAATCAATGCACATAAATCATCATAGCATAGCAGGAATACTTCTTGAAGTAACTTCAACTTACCCTTAATCAAGACATGGGTCATCCACCTCTAGTCAAGCATATCAAGAAAGGCACATGGGCAATCAAGAAACAGTCCAAGCTTATCATACATCATATCGTAATCTAACTTATCTTTTATAAACATGGGGAATCACCTCTTTGCCTTAATACAAAGGAACATGGGTAGTCGCCTCTAGTCCTTATATGGATCATGGGTACTCACTTCTCGTCCAACTAAACATTTGGAACATGGGTACTCGCCCCTTGTCCAACAACATGTGACATGGGTATTCACCTTTTATCATTTCATAAGGATCATGGGTATTCGCCTCTAGTCCAATCGTATCATAAGAGCATGGGGAGTCGCCTCTTGTTAATATTTAAGTAATAAAGGTAATCGCCTCTTTATTCTATTTCATAGAATACGGGTAATCACCTCATATCCTTCTCAATTGAAGGTTATGGGTAATCACCTCTAGCCTCATTAATATCTTAGTCATTAGCATTAGATTCATTTTAGGTGAGCAATCCTTTCAACCTAGAATCATTCAATGTGAGCAACCCATTCCCATGCATAACCATAAGCAATTCATGTGGGAACTATCCCTTCTACAATAATTTCATCAACAGTCAACAATTGACAACATAAGCTTCACTCTCAAAGCCCTATATCTCATAGTCATTCTATGTGCTCAATCTCAAACAATTCAATATCATAATAATATCATTAGCTTCAATCTGAAAGCAATCTAATCATGATTCATCATATAAGCTTCAATTCTGATGTATCTCATCATTCCTAGATTGAATACATCTAAACCCACAAATACTCCTTTCATGGCATAAAACTCACTTCCATCAAATTTACCTTTCTAGACATTGGTTAGGCATGGGTACATGTACCTTCATTCTAAAAACATGATTTACCATCAATTCAATCATAAATAATAATTATCCGCTCAATTGGATCAACATTCATCAATACCCACAACATTGGAAGAAACCCTAACTCAAATTGGGGAATTTAATCTTCTCAATTGGGGAAAACTTAGGAACCCCATGGATGGAAGGAATTCATGGATGAAAAGTCATCATAACTTGATTACAAATCCCCCAAATGCTTGATGATTGGATACTTGGCCTTGATCCTATCTCCAAACTCTATCTTCTTCTTAAATTTCTAGAGAGAGAAATAATTGAGAGTAAGACTTTGGGATTTCTTTTGAGTTTTGGGAATAATGACTTGAATGGGTGAGTTTTAGAGTTAAAATGACTTATATAGGGGTCGTAGACTTAGGCAAAACGACATAGATTTAGTCTAATTATAACCGGAAAAGACCAATTAACCCTCTACTTCCAGTGGTCTGCCATAGGACCATGTGAGCTCCCACGAGTAGTGGTCCTCACCACGAGTCGTGGTGCCCTCCGTTCGTCCTTGGACTATTAGCTAGGGTGCCACCCCTCAATTCCCCAAAAACTAACTCACCACCACGAGCCTTTCCACGGCCCGTGTTAGCCTTCACGAACCGTGAAGTGGCTCGTTTGGAGGGGACTACTTTTGGTACCTTTCACCTATCCCACCACGAGCCATACCACGGGCCGTGGTCCTCACCACGAGCCGTGGTAGTCATCATGGAAGGTGGGGATGTGTCTATGGAAGAGTAGGCTGCCCTAGCCCTCTTCCTTTGCTCTTGACCTCTTCCTTGGCTTTAGCCCTCACACTTAGACCTAGTTTAGCCTATTAGAATTCCGAGGTGTTACATTTCTCTTTTTTTTTATATGTAGGGATTCAATCTTTTTCAACATAATCCATCAAGGTCAAACTTTCACAAACTTCTTGACTTTCTTCCTTTTTCACCACACCCCTAACTTAAGCTTTTGGCCTAAGTTGGCTATTGAAAAAGACAAATTGCCTCATAAATGTTTTAGGTAATGGGAAAGAAAGAAAGAGGTCAGACTCTGTTGCGTCCAAAGAAAAGGTTATGCTCAAACGGTGATAAGTTAGGTTCACACTCTCACAAGGTGGTCACAAAGAGGTATAATCAGCAATTTGGTTCACTCTCCACAAATTTGTGCCTATGATCATCTCTATCATTCGCCTACATTAGTCGATTGGACAAACGGGGCAAGTTCTAGGTATTACCAAGCACATATTTCAAAACAATCTCACCACACATGGCATTCAAGATAATCATTAATCAAGATTCTACAAATTTAGCTCGCGTGTAACGATCATCACATGATTTATTTAAACAATCGGCTAGTCACAATGAGATGCTAAGAGTTCACACATGACTTATGCAACTAAAATTTGCCTCATTGGAATTGCACAAACATATCATTCAATCAAGAGATCTATTCAAGTCATCAGTACTGATCACAACTGATAATCAAATATGCAAGAGAACAACCATAATCAAAAAAATCAAGAAGCATCAAGAGGCAAAAAGATAGGCCTACAAAAAAAATTGATCACGAAGAATGATTAATAATATATGTACCACCCCGCATAACAAAACCTAACATTGTCATCAATGCAAATATAAAGCATGTAGCTAACAAAAGCAAGCATGTAAGGATTATTGTTAATGAAAAGAGTAGAGTATGAAGACTCTTCACTTTGTGCCCCATCGGCGAGTGGGTGCCAGGTACGCTGAACCATTTGGCGACTCGCCTAGCTGACATGAGATTGCCGAATTTTCTAGAGAGATGGGCTGCCAAATTGATCAAAAAGGCGAGCTTAGTCGGGCTCGCCGACTGGTTCCGCAATGCTCCAAAAGTACATGCAGCTCACCTAAACTTCCAAAACAAGTTTGTCTGCTAGTTGGATAAAAAATACGAGCTCAGTCGGACTCATCGATTAGCTTTGGGGTGCACCGAGAGGTTTAAGGAACCGCCGATTTGTTTGTATGTCAGAAATAAGGATTTTGCCCTACACATTCAGAAAATGTTATTCAAAATCAACTAAAACATGGGTTGCCTCCCAAAAAGTGCCTTATTTAACGTCGTGGCACGACGTGGAAATGCTTCTCAAGCATCTTCCAAAAACACCACTTCTATTACTGAGACATCAATAGCTTCTCCAAAATAGAGCTTCAGGCATTGCCCATTGACTTTAAAAACCAACCCTTATGTGCCTTGAACCTCAATAGCCCCATTAGTGAACACAAAAGTGACTTTAACGGGCCTGACCACTTTGATTTGAGTTTACCCAAGAAGAGTCTCAAATGAGAGTTAAAAAGCAAAACAAGATCGCCAACTCTAAACTCTAGTCGGAGGATTTTTGTATCATGCCATCTTTTCATTTTCTCCTTGTAAAGAGGTGAACATTGATATGACGTCAACAGAAACTCCTCTTATTCATGTAGTTGAGTGACTCTTCCTTTTGAAGCACCCCCCAACTAAATTTTAACATCTTTAATGCCCATAGTGCCTTGTGTTCAAGCTCAATTGGCAGGTGACAAGACTTTCCAAATACCAATTGGTATGGTGACATGCCAATTGGAGTCTTGAAAGCGGTATGGTACGCCCACAGAGCATCATCCAACTTCCGAGACCAATTAGTCCGACTTTCATTAACTATTTTTTCTTGAATTCTCTTTATTTCTAGATTTTGTAGTTCAACTTGACCACTTGTTTGTGGATGATAGGGAGTTATGACTTTATGCTTGACTCCGTATTTTCTCAACAACGAAGCAAACAACCAGTTGCAAAAATGAGACCCTTCATACCTGAAAATAGCACGCGGGGTACCACACCTTCCAAAAATATATCACTTCAACAATTGCACAACACTGTTTCCTTCATTGTTGGGAAAACCTAAGACTTCTACCCTATTTGGAGATGTAATCAACCGCCACCAAGATATACATTTTTCCGAAAGAGCTCACAAACGATCCCATGAAGTTGATTCCCTAAACATCAAACAATTCAACCTCTAAAATATGATTAAGAGGCAACTCGTGCTTTCTTGATACTCCTCCTTGTTTTTGGCATTGACTGCATTATTTAATGAGAACATGAGCATCTTCGTATAGTGATGGCCAATAGTAGCCACTTTGAAGCACTTTAGCGGCTGTGCGCACCCTGCTATGATGTCCACCAACCGGAGAAGCGTGGCAAGCATTGACAATTGCACTTACCTCTACTTCTGGTATGCACCTTCTAATTATGTGATTTGTTCATTCCAGAAGTACCTCTTTACATCGAACAAGAACCTCCTTCGTTGGTGAAAATTCAGGCCTTCAGGCATAATCTCACACACTACATAGTTAGAAAGTACCAAGGTGAGTTTCCCTGTGTTATTTTCATAACTATTTCTTCGGGAAATTCTGCCACAATTTCCATCTCATCGGGAACAACAAGATTGGTTTCTAGCCGAGAAAAGTGATCCGCCACTTTATTCTCACAACCCATTCGATCTTTGACCTCGAAATCAAAATCTTGCAAAAGAAACACCCACCAAATCAATCTTGGCGTTGCATCTTTCTTAGCCATAAAATATCGAATTGAAGCATTATCCGTGTGCACCACCACTTTAGTTCCCAAAAAATATGCTCTAAATTTCTCAAATGCATACACCACCGCTAGCAATTCTTGCTCCATGACGGTATAATCATTTTGAGCCACATTCAAGGTCTTACTTGAAAAATAGACCGGGTGAGATAGTTTTCCTTTTCGTTGACCAAGAATAGCACCCAAAGCAACACCACTAGCATCACACATGAGTTTGAATGGATTACTCCAATCAGGGGCAATAATGATCGGTGGTGACACTAATTTTTCTTTCAAGAAATAAAAGAGCTTTTAGGAAAGTGTCATCAAAGTTGAAGGTAGATTCCTTCTCTAGCAACTTACAAAGAGGGTGGCTACTTTGAAAAATTCCTTTATAAACCGCCTGTAGACACCCGCATGGCCTAGAATAATCCAGACACATTTTACCGAAATAGGAGGAAGTAATTTGGAAATTAATTCGACTTGAGCTTGATCCACCTGCATTCCTTCTCCTGAAATTTTATGCACCAAAACAATGCCCTCTTTCACCATGAAATGACACTTCTCCCAATTTAGAACGAGATTAGTTTCCATGCACCTTTTAAGGAACTGCCCAGGGTGTTCAAGACATGCTTCAAATGAATCACCATCAATCGAAAAATAATCCATAAAGACCTCCATTGAGTCCTCATTCATATCTGTGAAAATGGAAAGCATACAATGTTGCAATGTTGCCGAAGCATTGCACAACAAAAAAGGCATTCTCTTGAAAGCAAAAGTTCCATAGGGACATGTAAAATTGGTTTTCTCTTGATCTTCTGGTGCAATGGAAATCTGGTTGTACCCGCAATAACCATCTAAGAAGAATTACCATCCACGCCCTAAAGGCCTATCAAGCATTTAGTCCATAAATGGCATAGGAAAATGATTTTTCTCAGTTCATGCATTCAATATCCGGTAGTCCATGCATACACGCCACCCGACGATTGGCCTCATGGGAAAAAGTTCCCCATTTTAATCTGGAAATACCGTATTTCCTCCTTTCTTTGGCACACATTGCGCGGGGCTCACCCATTTGCTATCCACAATGTTGTACACCACACCCATATTGAGCCATTTGATGATTTCTTTCTTCACCACTTCTTGCATCGGTTGGTTTAGCCTCCTTTGATGCTCAGCGCTTCGTTTACATTCACTATCCAATTGGATTTTATGAGTGCAAATTCCGGGGGGAATCCCCATAATATTAGCAATTGTCCATCCGATAGCTTTAATGTATCATTTCAACACATCAACAAGTAATTTCACTTGCCACTGAAGCAAGTCTACATCAATGATGACGGCCAATGTGTTGTTTTCCCCCAAAAATACATACCGAAGATAGGATAGGAGCGCTTTTAACTCAAGCTTTGGTGGCTCTTCGATGGATGGTTTAGCAGGGGGACTTTCTCGATTTTTAAGGTCAATGTCGAGGTTCAATGGATTCTTAGAGTAAGAACCTAATCCCGATAGAACTGCCACAACTTCATCATAACCTTGAACTTCCTCTGCATCATAATTTGAAAGGACGGCGGCTACAGGCTCCCGCACACAAATCATCTCACTTACACTTTACACTGCCTCAACAATCACATCAATTGTTGAAACTAGATGAATGTCACACGGTTGCTTCATAGATTTGCACACATTGAAAGTAACCTCCTCGTCATTTACCCAAAATTTTAATTCACCACTTTCAACATCCACAAGGGCTCTTCCGGTAGCCAAAAATGGCCTACCTAATATAATAGGTACCTCAGTGTCAATCTCACAATCCAAAATAACAAAGTCGGCCAAAAAAATGAATCTATCCACTTGTACAAAAAAATCATAGAGTATTCCAATTGGATGCTTAATAGATCGATCATCCATGAGCAGATGTATTGTTGTGGATTTATGTTCTCCCAACCCAAGTTTTTTGGAAATAGCATACGGTATCAAGTTAATACTCCCTCCCAGGTCACACAAAGCTTTGGAAAACTGAAGCATCCCAACAGTACATGGAATAGTAAATGCCCCCGGATCAGCTTTCTTGATGACCTCATTGCTTGTCATAACGGCACTACAACTATCAGATACCTCAATCGTTTCAAAATCCATGCTCCTCATTTTGGTGACTAATTCTTTCATGAACTTTGTATAGCCCGACATTTCCAACAACGCTTCCACTAAATGAAGCTTTATAGACAGAGTCTTGAACAAAAATAGAAATTTTTGGAACTTTGCATCTTCATCCCTCTTTTTGAGTCTTTCAAGGAATGGTGGGTTGACTTTGGCCAGCAGTTTTACAGGCTATAAAATGAAGTATCCCCCTCCTTCGATTTTTGCAATTCCCCAGTGAGGAGTTGACTTGGACTTTCCTCAACCTCTTCGGATGTGTCATTCTCCAATGCTTGGTCAGATTCCTCTTCACCAATGGCGTCATCTTTTTTTTTCCTAGTGTTTGGCTCACCATTCACTTTCCCATCGCCACCTACTTCTTTTCCACTCCGAGTCAACACCGAAAAACATTTATCATGATTAACCTTTATATTCACTATCATATCATCTGCAAATCTCTCTAGCGGCTTGGACTCTAACTGGGCTGAAAGTTGACTTATTTGACATTTGAGTTGCTTGAGAGAATTGCAGTGAGACTTTACTTTATTATTCAAGGATGAGAAGTCAGCCATCATTTCTTTAAGCATTTCGTAGGATCCTTCCACCTTATTAAGAATGCGGGACAACAAATCATCCATCCAAAAGCTTCCAGAACTGTCCCTAGATCTTTGGCTATCCTCCATGTGCATGTAACAAGCACCATAGTCATCTTCTCTCCTCCAAAAGTTATCTTGGTTATCCAATCTTGATTGTAAATTCTCCTTCCATCCTCACTAAATATGTTCCATCCTTGATTCCCACCCGGCTTTGAAGAGCCCAGGCAAGAACCCTCTTCTAGTCTTGACACTTTTGTAGCTCTTTGTTTTCATAAATACCTCCCATGACCTGTGTTTTATACAATTCAATTTGGGACATCATCTTGGCCATGTTTTCTTCTCGCTCTTTGTTCTTCTCTATTTGTTCTTTCGTGATGACAAAGTTCAAAGGCTACACTTAATCTTCTTTAGTGTACCAAGCACGATTGATTTTTGTAATCTCATCAAGAAGAGTAGCTGCTATAACAAATGGTTGTTGCATGATTCCTCCTTGAATGAGATGGTCTACCACACTCGTGTTGCCTGAATCTAGACTCCGATAGAAGTATTGTAACAACACATTGTTTGGGAGTCCATGAGTTGGACATTGGAGCAGCAACTTCTGAAACCCAAACCATGTCTCATGAATTGGTTAACCATCCACTCGGTTAAAATTCTAAATATTGTCCCTCAACGTAACCATCTTTGAGGGAGGGAAAAATCTTACATAAAATGCATCAGTGAGCTCCTCCAAAGAAGTGATTGAATCCCTTGGTAAATCAGCCAACCACTTCGTTTCCTCCCCTATTAGGGAAATGGGAAACAGGAAACAAACGAAGTCAGACCGACTTCTGAGTGATGTTCTTGAAAGAAAATGGCCCACACACATCCTCAGTAGCAAGACCTCTAAGTAGACATTTCATTTGCAACAGCTGCAACATAGTTCTAGTCATATGAAACACTGCATTGCCCACAATAGGAGATAATCGAATAGCACCCGCACTTCCCAACTGATCTTCATTGAAAACGTGCAAGTTACCGATGGCATCACTGTGCCCAAGGTAGCTAAATTGCTCCCGTTAACACTCATCTCTTCATCTGTTTAAGAGCAGCCAAAAAAAAACAAAAAAATAAGCTGATTCAACTACAACACAATCAGTTCACAACTAAACTTCACTAAAATAATTCTAAACACCACTTCCCGGAAGAAGCACTATTTATGATAATGCTAAACTACACTTCATTCAATTCTAAGTGAAGGCGGCCGCAATCACGTATTAACCCAACTTAGAGTTCGGGTCGATCCCACGAGGAATGAAACGGTAAAGAATTCGATTACAAAGTGAAAGGAGTGTTCTAATTGTTTGTAGAAGTAGACATTTTGAAAATAATTTAAGTAAATGGCAAAGGGTTGACAAATAATGTCAAATGGGGGGATTTGAGTGAGGAATTAACAACTACGAACAATCGGAACTAAACAAATAGAGAGGGATCCATGGGATTGTGATCAACTGAATGCCAATTTCTCTATATGGGTAATTATTATTTGCTAGAAATTGTTGAATATTAGTAGGTAGGCTAGGCATTAAGTGCAATAGCCATTTCTCAATCAACTATCACAAATCTAGCGAGTTCTCTCGAACCTCGACAATCATAACACATACAAAAAGCCCAATACCTCAATTATTTTACTCTTTCAAGCTAGATTAGTAGGATTGAATTTAGACCCACTTTAGCAAGCTAAGTCTACAATAACTCAATCACTACAATCATCAAATGATAGATTTAACTCTAAAACTTCTTTCTCAGGCAAGATTAGAATGCTCCGCTAGAATTATATTTGCAATTACAATTCATTAATTAAAACTCAACTATCAATTGAACCTACTTGAAATCAATATTAAGATCAGTCAACTCATTTAGGGCTTAATATTCAATGTTTTAGTATCCTCATATCCTATTTTATGCTCTAATCTGATGTGAAAATGCTAATTTGCAGCAACGAAGGAAAAAGAGAAAGGCAAGGAAACTAACGGGCAAAAAGGAGCAAAAAAGCTGAAGAATCTAAAGAAAAACAAGGCTAATAATCACCAACGCTACTCGACAAATCACCAAAGTAGACATTGAGCTCGCCAAAAGTTCCAGCAGGCCAACCCCTTGACCAGACCAACTCAGCGAGGAGATTGGTGTTTCAGTGAAGCGCTGAATTGATCGGCGATGGAAGTTATGATCGCCTAAAGTAACAAAAGAGAAGTGGTGAAAAGCCAAGCCAAGAAGGCGATGGAAGGGAGCACTCGATGAGTCACCGACCTGGTTGGCGAAGCTCGATTTATTCTGCCGAGTGGTCCCGAAGATGAAAATTTGGAAACGTATAAATTGAATTTTGAAAAGAAGAGAAGGAGTTCCCTCATAATCTAGTCCTGGGTTTTTTATCCCCAACATTCTAAACACTATTTTTAGTCTTTTTGAGTAGAAATTTAGGGTTGGTTTTGATTTCTAGCTGTAATTGGAGCATTTGAAGACTTGCAATTTCTTAGCCAAGCTGATGGAAAACATAGTTGGTAATAATTTCTTGCTTTTTATGATGTTTGGATAAAAACCTCATTCTTGGGGGTGTGAATATGTGATTAAATGTTTCAATTAGATTATGGGTATTTACTGATTTTAATATTGATTTGAAGTGGGTTCAATTGATAGTTGAGATTTAATTGATGAATTGTAGTTGTAAATTCAATTCTAGCCTAACAATCTAAGCTTGCTTGAGAAAGAGGTTTTAGAGTTACAGCTATCAGATGATTATTGTAGTGATTGGGTTATTGTCGACTTAGCTTGAGAATGTGGGTCTAATTTTAATCCTACTAATCTTGCTTGAAAGAGTAGATTAATTAAGGTATTGGGTTGTTGTATGTGTTATGTATGTCGAGGTTTGAGAGAACTCGTTTGATTCGTGATAGTTGATTGAGAAATAGGTATCACACCTAAAGCCTAGCCTACCCACTAAGATTCAACGATTTGTAGTAGATAATAATTACCCATTGAGCCAAATTGGCATTCAATTGATTACACTCTCAATGATCCCTCTCTACTTGATTAGTCCTGATTGTTCACTCAAATCCCGCCAGTTTACATTAACTGTCAACCCCCTGCCATTTACTTTAATTGATTCAAAAATGGCAAATTCGACAAACGATTAGAACACTCCTTTAATTTTGTAATCGAATTTGTTATCGTATCACTCCCTGTGGGATCGACCCCAACTCTTACACAGGTTTATACTTGACTACGACAGTTTACACTTAGAATTGGATGAAGTGTAGTTGAGCGTTATCAAAAATGCTCCGCTGCCGGGTAGTGGTGTTTAGAATTCATTATTGAAGTTTAGTTTTGAACTGATTGTGTTGTAGTTGAATCAACTTATTTTTGTGTCGTGTTGGCTGCTCTTAAACAGGAAAAGAAATGAGTATTAACGGGAGCAATGCTAGCCAACGTGGGGACAATGATGACATCGGTAACTTGCAGGATGTCAATGAAGATCAGTGGGGAAGTGCGGGTGTTATTCGATTACCTCCGGTTATGGGCAATGCGGTGTTTCATGTGAGTAGCACTATGTTGCAGCTGTTGCGAATTAAAGGTCTATTTAGAGGTCTAGCTACTGAGGATCCTCATGACCACATCCAAAACTTTTTGTATGTGTTTGGCCCATTTTCTTTCAAGAACATCACTCAGGAGTCGGTCCGACTTCGTCTGTTTCCCTTTTCCCTAATGGGGGAGGCAACAAAGTCTTTGGATGATTTTCCAAGGGATTCAATCACTTCTTGCTAGGAGCTCACTGATGCATTTTATGTAAGGTTTTTCCCTCCCTCGAAGATGGTAACTTTGAGAGATAATATTCAGAATATTAAACGAGTGGATGGTGAACCAATTAATGAGACATGGCTGAGGTTCCAAAAATTGCTGCTCCAATCTCCAACTCATGGACTCCTGAACTATGTGTTGTTACAATACTTGTACCGGAGTCCGGATTCAATTAACAAGGGTGTGGCAGACCAGCTCGTTCGAGGAGTAATTATGAAACAACCATTTGAAATAGACTCTACTCTTCTTGATGAGATAAAAAAAATTAATCGTGTTTGGTACACGGGAGAAGATCTAGTGTCTCCTTTGAACTTCAGGATGCCAAAAGAACAAATGGAAAAAAACCATGAACAAGATGCAAACATAGCCAAGATGACGACCCAAATTGACTTATAATCAAAACACGTCATATGAAATGGTTCTAAGGTTGTGAATGCGATCGGAGTTAATGAAGTGAATGTTGATGAGGCACAATTTGAAGCTATGTACAGTGAGGAAGTACATTTCCTAAACAATCAAGGAGGAGGTTTCCGTCCGAACTATCCAAGGCCACGTGGGAACCAAGGCTGGAATCGGGATCGTGATGACGGTTGGAGAGACAGAGATATGGAATGGCCTGACCGATGTACGAATTGGAGAGAGAGGGATGGTGATAAAGAACGATATGTACCTCCCCATGAACACTGAAAGCCAAAAGAGCAAAGGGTTGATCCTGAAAATTTCCACACCGAAGGTATGCTTGCACGCATTCTCAATAAATTGGAAGGATAGGACAAGGTGCTAAAGGAAATAAAAGATTTCGTCGCATCTCTGAACCAAACCGTTACCTCACATTCGGTCTCGATTAAGCAGCTGGAAACATAGATCGGTCAAATCTAGACTCATCTAAAGGAGGTTTACCGAGTGATACCATGGTCAACCCAAAAAATGAAGCTTGAATAACAGGTGTTAGATGTGCACGTTGAAAATGTGAAATTTTGGGAAAAGAGGCAATTAGGAGAGCTTAGGTACCGTTCGGCCACACGCCGAATTTGTCGGCGAACCCGATATAGACCGCCGTTTTTACCAACAAAAGGGTCGGAGTTCTGTAAACTTCGATGGGCAAAATCATCATTCGACGTATCACCGAATGGTCAGTGACATAAGTTGATATCGCCGATTTGGGCCCGAACTGAAGGGTCAAAAAGGCCTCAACCAATTTAAATTCAAAATTTCTATTTATTTCGCATTTTCCGTCTTTTTCACTCCTACATTTCATATTTAGATCATTTTTTGCTAGTTACATTTGTGTTGGGATCTATTGCTTTGGGGATTTTTGTGTTTTTGCTTCGTAGTTGCTTGCCTAGAGGTTGTTTCCATCTAATTTTGAGGTTTGTGTCCTGAACTCGGCTTAAATGTTAGTATTTGTGATTGTAACACCCCGGTTTCGAAAATGGGCAACATAGAAAAAAATTAGAAATTCCAGGTGCCATCGACGAACGCCATCCACGGCCCGTGAAGTCGATCACAGACCGTAGGTTGGTCCGTGGATGGGTACCTAAAGACTGCCTAGAAGTCTTGGAACCAAGGCCAGACCATAGGACCATCGGTAAGACCACGTTCAGTGGTTGAGTGTCTATGGTTCATGACCCCAAATTTTAGTTTCCGGAATCGATCGACAGTTGTGCAGGATGGACCATTGGTCAGTCCACGGTCCATCAGTCAAGTGTAGTGGTTGGCAGTTATTTTACGGGTAGTTGGGTATTTTCCTAATTATTTTACCCCTATACTACATTGTTTTACCATTCACTAAGACCGCTATATTAGTGATTTTAACCCCAAAACATAACTTTTCAAGTCATCCTATTAAATTCACTAATCGAAATTGGGTTCTTCATCTCCAAAATATTTCTCTCTCTAGAAACATGAAGAAGAAGAAGGGTTAGAGCTAGGGCTCAAGGTCAAGTCTCAATTCTCCAATTGTTTGTGGAATTTGATGGCAAGGTATGATAGCTTTTCATCCATGGAATCCTTGCATCCATGGAACCCCTAAGTTCTCTCAATTGAAAAGTTGAAATTCCCCAATTTGAGTTAGGGTTTTCTTCTAAATTGCGGGTCTTTATGAATGTTTATTTAATTGATTAAATTATAATTTGTTATGCATGCATTGAGAGGATTACATGCTTTAATGATGAAGTTCCATGTACCCATGCTTAACCCATGTTATTAAGATAAAATTGATTAAAATGGGTTTTACTCTATGAAAGGAGAATTTATGGATTTATTTGCATTCTTATAGGATAAATAAGATGTGATATGTATTACTTTGAGATTGAAGCATATATGATGACTATGATATGTATTGCTTTTAGATTGAAGCACATGTTATGAATCTTTGATTATTGATGTAATTGTTGTGGAAGAGATCATTCCCACATGATTTTCTTATGTATGAATTTGAAAGGCTTTCTCACATGAATGATTCTAGGTTGAAAGGATTACTCACCTAACATGAGTCTAAGATTAGGAACTATGAGAATGATAGAAACACAAGGGGTGACTACCCATGAGAATGATAGAAACACAAGCGGTGACTACCCATGAGAATGATAAAATGAGTCTAAGGGTAGAGGCGATTACCCATGACCTCTGATGAGAAAAATAAGAGGCGATTACCCATATTCCTTATAGTCGTACTAGAGGCGAATACACATGATCCTAAGAAAAAGACAAGAGGTGAGTACCCACGTCATATGATAGAAAGACAAGGGGTGACTACCCATGTCACATGATGTGGGGACAAGAGGCGACTACCCATGATCCCATAGTAAGTTTGACAAGAGGCGACTACCCATGATCCCAAGTTAAAAAGGACTATAGGCGATGCGATTCCCCATGTCTTTAAAAGATAAGCTAGGATATGTTATGATAGGTGAAGAGCTTGGATTGTTGCTTGAGTTTGCCTTCTATTATGAGTAAGACTAGTGACAGAATACCCATGTCTTGACTAAGTATGAATGGAGGTTACTTCAAGAAGTACCCCTTATATGTTCAAATGATCTATAATGTGCATTGATTATTCTTTATGACTTATGTTGTCTATATCTTATGTTATGTTTATGCAAGTTATCATATTTATTACATTTTTGTACTAACGCATACTCTTGCCTATATTTCTTACCCAAATGTAGGGTTTGACATTCCCGACTCTTATCCCCGTGGCTAGGATATATACTAGAAGAATAGTTGAAGATCGGTGAGCCTCATTCATCCGAGGATATGGCCACTACTTTCCTTATGTTTTTTTCATTTGAGTTTTGAACAATCTTGTATGGGATCTGTCCCGAGATTCTATTGTATTCGATGGTTTTGAGACATGTCTATTAGACTTTCGCTTCATTTTATAAAACTTTGGTTATATTTGAAATGTTTTAAATCTTATCGATTTCCTATTATATTGACTATGAAATCTAAGTGGCTTATATGACGCCTCTCGGGGTCTTGTATGCCCTTGTTGCATCTAGGGGGTTCCCCTGGGTCGTGACTAACTTGTTTTCAAGGTATGCTCCATCTATAGTTATCGACTCTTGGGAAAGGATTAGCAAGTTCATTTTGGTTGTGTTAGAATTGGTGGTGAAAGAATGTCGTACTGCTATGCTTGTCCATGACATCGATAATTCTCGTCCATGACAACATAAGTCATAAAGCATAATCAATGCACACAATAGATCATTTCACATATAAGGAGTACTTCTTTAAGTAACCTCAATTCATACATAGTCAAGACATGGATAATCTGCCACTAGTCTTACTCATCATTCAAGGCAAACTCAAGCAAAAATCCAAGCTCATCACCTATCATAACATATTATAGCTTATCTTTTAAAGACATGGGGAATCGCCTCTTGCCTTACTATAAAGGAACATAGGTAATCACCTCTAGCCCTTCTTACCTTGGGATCATGGGTAGTCTCCGCTAGTCCCTCTTACTATAGGATCACAGGTATTCGCCTCTTGTCCATTCATCATGTGACATGGGTACTCGCCTCTTCTCTTTCAATCATATGACATGGGTACTCGCCTCTTGTCTTTCTATCATACGACATGGGTACTCGCCTCTTCTCTTTTCCTTAGGGATCATAGGTATTCGCCTCTAGTCCGAATCTAACTAGCATGGATAATCGCCTCATATTCTTCTCATTAGAGGTCACGGGTAATCACATCTAGCCTCATTAATTCATAATTCCTAAGCTGACATTCATTTTAGTTGATCAATCCTTTCAACCTAGAATCATTCAATGTGAGAAAGCCTTTCACATTCATACATAAGAAAATCATGTGGGAACGATCCCTTCCACAACAATTACATCAATATTCAACAATTCATAATATATGCTTCACTCTCAAAGAAATACATATCATAATCATCATATATGCTCCACTCTCAAAGCAATTTGTATCATAATCATCACATACGCTTCAATCTCAAAGCAATTCATAATGTACCTTATTTATCCTATAAGAATACACATGAATCCATAAATTCTTCTTTCATAGAGTAAAACACATTCACATCAATTTCATTCTTAGAAACATTGGTTAAGCATGGGTACATGGGAATTCATCATAAAAGCATGTAATTCTCTAAATTCATGCATAATAAGTAATAATTCAATCAATTGAATCAACATTCATAAAGACCCACAACTTAGAAGAAAACAATAATTCAAATTAGGGAATTTCTAGTTTCAATTGGGAGAACTTAGGGTCTCCAGGGATGCAAGGATTCCATGGATGAAAAGCTATCATACCTTGCTATCAAAGCCCACAAACAATTGGAGAATGGATACTTGACCTTGAGACCTAGCTGCAACCCTTCTTCTTCTGAAAGTTCTAGAGACAGAAATATTTTGGAGAGGAAGAACCCATTTTTTTTTGGTTAATTTGAGAGAATGACTTGAGTGGGTAAGTTTTGGGGTTAAAATTGGTTATATAGGGGTCCTAGGCATGGGTAAAACGACATAGTATCAATATAAAATTATTAGGAAAAGACACAACTACCCTCAAACTTACAGCTGACGAAACCCCCACACAACTAGCCTCACGAGCCGTTAAGGACCACACGGCGCGTAGTGGCGGCCGTGGTCCTTGACCAGTGGCTTGGAAATTCTGCCCTAAATGCCACTCCCTTCACAACCCACTCCATGATCCGTCTTGGCTCTCACGAGCAATCAAGTTGATCGTGTAGAGGATCACATTTTAGGAAGCTACTGCCTTTCCTTTCACAGGCTTAACCACGGCATGTGGTGCCCTCCATGAGCCTTCTAGGTGCTCGTGGGGGTGAAGCCCTTTTTGGCTTGACTTTGGGAGTCTTTACGGGCAGCACCACGGCACGTGGTGCCCTTCACAGCCCGTTTGGGACCTCGTGGAGGGTGCCCAACCTCAAATCCTTGGCTTGTTACTTGTTACCTTGCCCCTTGCTTAGACTACTAGATTTTGAGGTGTGACATTATCTCCCCCTTGGGAAAATTTATCCTCAAATGGGAATCTAGACATCTCATGAAAGAAAAGACTCAAAACTAGCAGCCCATCATGCATGCAATCACATAAATGCACATATCCGAGGAGGAAACATCAACTCCAAGCTAAAACATACTCATGTCTTCATATCATGAAATTCATATGCAACTCATACTCAAAAGCATATATCGAACGAGGAAACATCAACCCCAAGCTAAAGCATGTTTAACATTCATCTGATGAAGCCTATAGGCAACTCATACTCAATGCACAACAACATGAGGAAAATCAATCATACAAACCCATTTTCTTTCAAAATTCAAGTGTTTCATGAACATGCATAAAATGAGGAATCGTGGGAATATCTAAATCACATGACACCAAAACAAAAATGGTAAACCATGAGGAACTCATTACCTCAAGATAGAGTAGGAGTAGAAGGAAAGAGATGAGGATATCGGGACATCATATCGGCCTCGGCCTCCCAAGTAGCACCCTAACTAATATATTCATCCACAACACTTTCACTGAAGCAACTTCATTGTTTCTCAACTTCATAACTAGTTTGTCTAAAATCTCAACCGGGACCTCTTCATAAGAGAGATTCTCCTTAACTCTAAAACCTTCTAAGGGAACTATAAATGTCGGATATCCAACACATTTCACTAAAATAGAGACATGGAAAACCGAATGCACCGATGCCAAATCATTAGGAAATTCAAGTTCATAAGCAACCTTAACAACACGTCTCAAAATCTAATATGGGCCAACATAACGGGGAATAAGCTTTCCTTTATTCCCAAATCTCATTACAACCTTCATAGGTGAAATTTTCAAGTAAATCCAATCATGAACATCAACCTCAAGATCTCTTCTTCTAACATCGGCATAGGACTTTTGTCGAATTTGCGGTGTTCCCAATCTTTCTCTAATAAGTCAAACTTTCTCCATAGCCTCATGAACTAAATCGGGTCCTATCAACGCAACTTCAGTCATCTCAAACCAACCTATAGGAAATCTAAATCTACACCTTCTCCCATAAAGAGCCTCAAATGAAGCCATACCAATATTAGAGTGATAGCTATTATTATAAGCAAACTCAATCAATGGTAAATGGTCATCCAAATTACCCTTAAAATTGACAACACATGCTCTCATCATATCTTCCAAAGTTTGGATAGTATGCTCCGCTTGCCCATCGATTTGCGGATGAAAAGTCGTGCTAAGCTTAACATTTGTGCCAACACCCTTTTTGAAAGACTTCAAAAACTGAGAAGTAAACTGAGTACCCTGATCGGAGATACTGGACAAGGGCACTCCATTCAACTTAAAAATATTCCTCAAATACAACTTATCATAATCTTTCGCCGAATAAGAAACTCTGACCGGAATGAAATGAACTGATTTCGTCATTCGTTCTACTATAACCCAAATTGAATCATATTGTCGCCAAGTACGAGGAAACCCTACTGTGAAGTCCATATTCAAATCTTCCTAATTCCAAGTAGGAATACTAATTTCTTTGGATAAACCTCCTGATTTATGATGCTCAACTTTCACTTGTTGGGAATTCGGATACTTAGCCACAAATCCCGTAATATCCTTCTTCATCCCATTCCATCAATAGATCTTCCACAAGTCACGGTACATCTTTGTGACTCTCGGGTGAATGGAATACCGAGAACTATGGGCTTCTAACAGTATATGTTCCCTCAAGTCATCAATATTAGGAACCCACAAACGACCTTGATATCTAAGCATACCATCTCCCCCCTTGGGAGAAAGCCTCAACGGACTTTCTAAGCACTGCTTCTTTCAATCTCACTAAGGTCGAATCAAGATATTGCTTGGCTTTCATATCCTTCACAAAATAAGATTTTGAACCATTGTGAACCATAACACCACCCTTGGTGGAGTCCATTAACCGAACAACCAATCAGTACAATAAATGTACATCTCGTACCAATTCTTTCTTATCTTCTTCTATATGGGCAACACTACCAAAAGATAGTCGGCTATGAGACTCCGCCCCCACATTTGCCTTACCGGGGTGATAGAGAACACTGATATCATAATCCTTAAGTAACTCAAGCCACCTCCTTTCGCGAAGATTTAGATCTTTCTCAATAAACACATATTACAAACTCTTGTGGTTGGTGAAAACATCTACAGGCACACCGTACAAATAATGCCTCCAAATCTTTAAGGCAAAAACCGCCGCCGCTAATTCAAGATCATGGGTAGAACCAGGATCAAGTAAAGCATAAACATCAAGTTGAAAGACTTTCAACATACTGCTAACCACATCGGGAGAACCCTCTTGTTCACCACGAGTCTGAAGTGCATAGAACATATTTTACTTGGGAGCATTAGAACCCGAACCACTTGGACCGAATGAAGGATAGGGATGAGCCCTACGAAGATTATCTCCCTCATTCTTAGAAACTGAAGGACAGTCTCTTATCTTGTGGTCAATCTTACCTAAACAAAAACAAGCATTGGAACCCGCTAGCCATTTACCCTCATGCTTTCTGCCACACCTAGCACAATTCGGCAATGTAGACCCATTACAACCTCCTTGAGGTTTAGGGTTAGACACCCTATCTTTGTTGAACTTACGAGCATTAGAGGAACCTTGACTGGAAAAACTTTGTCGATACTTAGGACGACCATGTCCATCAGACCTTGCATGAGAGAAATTACCATCACCGATTTTAGCCCTCTTTGTCTCCCTAGATCTCTCCTTAAGTTTCTCCTCTTCAATCTGTTGGGCATGAACAATGAGAGGAAAAATATCCATGTCATGGACAAGCATAGCAATACGGCACTCTTTAACCACCAATTCAGACACACCCAAAATGAACTTGCTAATCCTTGCCCTAGAGTCGGCAACTATAGAAGGAGCATATTTTGACAACTGTGTGAATTTCAAAGCATATTCTTTCACACTCATGCTCCCTCATCGGAGATTAATAAACTCAAGAACTTTTGCCTCCCTCATCTCAAGTGGAAAAAACCTATCAAGAAAAGCTGACTTGAACCTTTCCAACTCTAAGGGACCCACATCTTCTGGTTTGTCTTCCTTCCATTGGTTGAAAAAAATTTGAGCAGCACCCTTAAGTTGATAAGCGGCCAATTCCACCTTTTTCACCAGAGTCCGTCCCATAATAGCCAACACCTTGTAAACCTCATCAATGAACTCTTGAGGATCTTCCTCAACCATAGAACCATAGAATTCTGGAGGATTCATCCTAGTAAAGTTCCTCACTCTAGATTCCGCAATACCCACATTTGGGTTCACGGGGACCACAATCTCCCTATTGGCTTAGGCCATCACGGCATAAGCAAATACATGAAAAATGGTCCTAAACACTGCATTATTCACTTGCTCAGTTAAAGGGTCAATCGTAGCTTGAGGAGCTTGAGGAGCTTGATGAGGAGCTCCTTCACCAACATCTTCTCCCTCGGTCCTTCTAGCATAAGCCCTTCGAGTATTCATATCATGTAGACCATCGGATAAGGATTAAGAGAGAAAGACCTTATAGAGTTAAGCCTTATCGCCTTACTTAGAGTACCGAAGAAGTGATGTTTCCTAAACATCATGTAGCCTATCATTCATAAATGTGGCGCGCTTCAGACTCATGAACAAGACTCTACTTGACGTGGTTTTGAGACATTGTAGAACTTTTCTAAACCTTGTGCTTTGATTACAAAGTTTTTCACCACCCAGGGGTACCCCCTAGACGTAACATGGCATACAAGACCCCGAGAGGCCACATATAAGCCACTTAGCTTTCATAGTCAAGATAATAGAAAATTGATAAGATTTAAAGTATTTCAAACATAACCAATGTTTTATAAAACGAAGTGGAAGTCTCATACGCTTGTCTCAAAAACCATCTAATACAATAGAATCTTGGGACACAACCCATACAACATTGTTAAAAATTATAATGAAAAGAACAAACGAAAAGTAGTGGCCAAATCCTTGGATCCTATGAGGACTCACCAATCCTCAACCTTGCCTGTACTATAGATCCTAGCCACGGGGATGAGAGTCAGGAATGCCGAACCCTACATTTGGATAAGAAATGTAGGCAAGAGTAGGTGTTAGTATAAAAATGTACTAAATATGATAGCTTGCATAAACATAACATAATAGTTAGACAACATAAGTCATAAAGCATAATCAATGCACATAATAGATCATTTCACATATAAGGAGTACTTCTTGAAGTAACCTCTATTCATACATAGTCAAGACAAGGGTAATCCACCACTAGTCTTACTTATCATGGAAGGCAAACTCAAGAAACAATCCAAGCTCATCACCTATCATAACATATTCTAGATTAAATTTTAAAGACATGGGGAATCGCCTCTTGCCTTACTATAAAGGAACATGGGTAATGGCCTCTAGCCCTTCTTACCTTGGGATCATGGGTAGTCGGCTCTAGTTTCTAGTAGCTCTTACTATAGGATTATGGGTATTCGCCTCTTGTCCTTTCATAATGTTACATGGGTACTAGCCTCTTGTCTTTCTATCACATGACATGGGTACTCTCCTCTTGTTTTTCTATCATATGACATGAGTACTCGCCTCTTGTCTTTACTTAGGGATCATGGGTATTCACCTCTAGTCCGACTCTAAGGAGTATGGATAATCGCCTCATGTTCTTCTCATTAGAGGTGAGGGTAATCGCATCTAGCCTCATCAATTAATAATTCCTAAGATTAGATTAATTTTAGGTGAGAAATCCTTACAACATAGAATCATTTAATGTGAGAAAGCCTTTTCTATTCATTCATAAGAAAATCATGTGGGAACGATCCCTTCCAGAACAATTACATCAATAATCAACAATTCATAACATATGATTCAATCTCAAAGCAATACATATCATAATCATCATATATTATTCACTCTCAAAGCTATTCATATTATAATCATCACATATGCTTCAATCTCAAACAAATTCATAATATACCTTATTTATCCTATAAGAATACACAAAACTTCATAAATTCTCCTTTCATAGAGTACAACCTATTTACATCAATTTCATACTTAGAAACATGAGTTAAGCATGGGTACATGGCAATTCATCATAAAAGCATGTAATCCTCTCAATTCATGCATAATAAGTCATAATGCAATCAATTGAATAAACAGTCATAAAGACCCACAACTTAGAAGAAAACCGTAATTCAAAATGGGGAATTTCTACTTTTGATTGAGGAACTTAGGGGCGCCATAGATGCAAGGATTCCATGGATGAAAAGCTATCATACCTTTCTATCAAAGACCACCAACAATTGGAGAATGGAGACTTGACCTTGAGCCCTACCTTCAAACCGTCCTATTCTTCAAATTCTAGAGACAAAAATATTTTGGAGGCGAAGAACCCATTTTATTTTGGTGAATTTGAGAGAATGACTTGAATGGGTCAGTTTTGGGGTTAAAATCACTTATATAGGGGTGCTAGACATGGGTAAAACGACATAGTCTAAATATAAAATAATTAGGAAAAGACCCAACTGCCCTCAAACTAACAGATGATGCAACCCCTACACGGCCAGCCTCACGAGCCGTCAAGGACCACACGACAATTGTCTTGGAAATTATGCCCCAAACCCCACTCCCTTCATGACCCAATCCACGAGCCGTCAAGTGGCTCATGTCGAGGATCACATTTTAGGAAGCTACTGCCTTACCTTTCCTGGGCTTCACCGCATCACGTGGTGCGCTCCACGAGCCGTCTAGGTGCTCGTAGGAGGGAAGCCCTTTTTGTCTTAACTATAGGAGCCTTCACGGGCAGCACCACGGCACGTGGTGCCCTTCACCACCCGTTTGGGCCATTGTAGAGGGTGCCAAGGCTCAAATCGTTGTCTTGCGACTTGTCACTTAGCCTAATGCTTAGACTACTAGATTCCGAGGTGCTACAGCAAAAGATGTTGATTGGTCAATTTTAGACAAATCGGGGGATGTCTTTGTACCCCATGGACATTATTGATATGGTTCTAGCTTCATTTCATAGAATAGTGCGTTAATTTCAATATCGTGGGTTGTGGGTTGAAAATTGATGGTCGGGGTAAAAAATTGGCCCGAGTGTCTAATCGGCGAGCTTAGTCGAGCTCGCCAAATGTCTTGGCGGTTCTCCAAGCGACCCATAGATCACCATTTTGTTTTTCATTTTTTATGATTTGATTCTGTAACATTCGGCAATATTACTGAGCTCGCTGTGTTCCCTTGGCCACTCACTGAATATCTTTTTGATCGCCCTTTGTCTACCCTAATTTTAGGAAAATATTTTATAACTTTCGGTTAGCTACTTTTAGTCTGCCGAATGAGTTCGACGAATCACAGAAAGGCCTTGTAATTCACTGGCTTTTGCTAATATCTGAGAAAACTGACTCTTTAACTTTCGGTGAACCCTATTTGGCTCACTGAATGTGTTCGGCGACTCACCAAACTAGTCGGCGAGTTTTTCTGCAGTCTTTTCAAATGTGAATTTTGATGACCTGTTTCTAACATATTGGTTCATTTTGTGTTGTTTTGCAAATATGGAAAGACCCAAGGTTCTAGGAAGAAACCAACCACCACGAAAGAGAGCACGACACATTGTTATCACTGAGGGTGCTACTCCGTCACGAGCAACACAACCTAAACTTCCCCCTACAAATAGGAAAAGCACAGGCAAGGGAAAGGGGCCTGCTGATCCAAGTCCAGTAGAGGCTAGCTCCGATAGTATGGGAATCTACTACACCCACCTCACCACATCATGGTCTGACAATAAGGGCAACTCAGGTTCTAGATCGCCAGTCTTCATACTGATGAGTCCGAGTTTTGGACTCATTTAGAACTTTTTTTATATTGATTTATTGTCCTCAAATGTTTATTTTGTGCCAATAACTGATGTTAAATCCTTGATTTTCAGGAATATGGATTGAGGAACAAAGCAAGGACACTAACAGGAAAAAAAGAAGAAAACTAGCTGAAGAAACGAAGATGGGCGAGCATGAGGATCGCCAAGAGAGTTCGGCGTGTTGCCGAGTGGCTCCTCAGACCGCCTAAAGTTCCAGTGTGCCAATCTCTAAAGGAAAGAACCAAGTCGGCTAGGAAAAAGGGCAGTCGACGGATCGCCGAGTGATTCCGCGAAACCAAGATAGATCGCCCAAACATACAGGCCTTGAGGATGCTGAGTTCCAAGGCGAAAGGGCGATGGAAGAGACCAAAGGGCGGCTCGTCGAGTGGTTCGGCGAGCCCGACTTACTTCACCGAATGAGCTTTCGTAGCTTATTTTCTGCGACTATAAAAATGTTTTTGAACATTTAGTTTAGTATCTATCTATCTATGAATCAATCAAAAAATAAAAACATCTTAAATTAGAAAATAATTTTGAGATAGTTTTCTCTAGAGTTCTGCCTTAGTTTTGAAGGATTGAAGAAATTCACTTTTGAGAAATTGGAAGTGGGTCTTTGATATTCATCAAATTGAAGCATTGTAAAGATAAAATCACTCTTACCCAGTTGATGGATAATCAATTTGGTAACTGTTTTTACCTTTTTATAATGTCTAGCTAAAATCCAAAATTCTTGGGGTGTGAATATATGATTATGGGCTTATTTAGGTTATGGGTATTGCTAATTATTAGTTTAAATGCTATTTAAAAGTGAGTTTAATCATTAACTGTGGTTTAATTTAAGAATTGTAGTTGCAAATGCAATTCTATGTTTGTGTTCTTTGCTTGCTCGAGAGAGAGGTTTTAGAACTAAGGTTTTTGATTAATGGTTTGTGGGTATTGGGTTCATTTGGGTTCAGCTCGAGAGAGTGAATCCTAAACCCAATTACACACATTTAGCTCGAGAGAGTGAATGGATTAAGGTGTGGGCTGCTCTTATTTTGCATGCGTGTTGATGTTCGAGAAAAATCATTTGATTCGGGGTAAATTGTTCGAGAGAAAATTTACCTCCCCTACATCCTAGCCTACTCACTAATATCTAGCTATTTACTAATAGTTGCAATTACCCATATGTCTATATTGCCTATAATCGATCACATCCCAAGAATCCATCTCATTATTGTTAATTCTTATTGTTTGTGACTGCTATTTGTAGTTGATAATCAAAACGAAAACCCCCATTTGACATTATTGTCACCTCTTAATTTGAATGATGTCCTTATCGATAATTTTTATTCCTATGACTGATTTGACCGTGTTTATTGATTAACGTTTCAACTACATCTCATCGCATTCTAGGTGTAAACGATCGTTAAGCAGTATAAAACCCAACAAATGAGTTGGAGTCGAATCCCACAGGGAGCGGTACGTGTTCAAATTTCAATTAAGAAGTACGAATGCGATCTAACTAGATAAAGTAATAGACATAATCGAAAAAGACATGAAACAAGTCAAAGGGGTTACATTAAATGTCAGATGGGGGGTTTTGGTTTGCAATTATCAACTACGATGCAGTCACAAACATTTTAAGATTACAATAAGGAGAGGAATTCTCAGGATGTGATTGATTATAGGCTAATGTAGACATATGGGTAATTGCAACTATTAGAATATAGCTAAATATTAGTAAGTATGCTAGGCTATAAAGGAGGTAAACTTTCTCTCGAACAATTTACCCCGAATCAAGTTGATTTCTCTCGAACATCAACAAGCATGCAAATTAAGAACAACCCACACCTTAATCCATTCACTCTCTCGAGCTGAATGTGTGGAAAAGGGTTTAGGATTCAATCTCTCGAGCTGAACCAGGTTAACCCAATACCCACAGACCATCAATCAAAAACCTTAGTTCTAAAACCTCTCTCTCGCGCAAGTCAAGAACACAAAGGTAGAACTGCATTTGCAACTATAATTCTTAAATTAAACCACATTAAATAATTGAACTCACTTTTAAATAGCATTTGAACTAACAATTAGCAATACCCATAAGCTAGATCAGCCCATAATCACATAATCACACCCCAAGAGTTGAGGTTTTAGCCGAACATCATAAAAAGATAAAAACTGTTACCGAATCGATTAGCCATCAACTCGGTACGAGGAATTCAAGCTTTACAATCCTCCAATTTGAAGAAAATTTGAAACCCACTTGCAAAATCTCCAAAATAAGTCTCAAAACTCTCAAATCTACTTAGAAACTTCAGAGAAAACTGTTATACCGTAAGATGGATTCAAAATTCGATACTAAATTAATGTTCAACATGTAATTTATAGTATCCAAAAATAAGCCACGAAGGGCCACTCTGCGAAGTAAGTCAGGCTCGCCGAACCTCTCGGTGAGCCGCCCTTTGACCTCTTCTATCACCTTTTCGCCTTAGCATTCAACATCCTCTAGGTCTGTAACTTTAGGCGATCTATCTTTTCTTCGCGGAACGACTCGGTGATTTTCCGACTGCTCATTTTCATCGCCGACTTGGTCTCTTCTTTCAAGGCTTGGCACACTGGAACTTTAGGCGGTGAGATTAGCCACTCGGCGACACGCCGAGTGCTCTTGGAGATCTTCAGGCTCGCCCTTCTTCATTTCTTCAGCTTACCTTGTTCCTTTTTGCCTGTTAGTGTCCTTGCTTTGCTCCTCAATCCATATACCTGTAAATCAAGGTTAACATCAGTTTATTGCATAAATTAGGCATTTGAGGACACTAAATATATCAAAACAAACCCCTAAATGAGTCCAAATCTCGGACTCATCAACACCCCCAACTTAAACTTTTGCTTGTCCTGAAGTAAAACTCAAGATCAGTAGTTCAAAAAGGATGTTTCAAACAGTGCTGCATAAGACTCAACATGAATGCACACATCAAGGCTCAATTAACTCATGCAATGATCAATTGTGCACCCAAAGAGTCAAATTGTGACTCACCATTACCAAAGATGCTCAAGTTCACAATACTTGCTTCAAATGCAAGTTGAAGCTCAACAAAGGTACTCAAATGCCTCACAACAAAGATGATTCCATATTCACACACTATTTCTAGCAATTTAATGTTCCGGAATCACATACAACTCTCACACTCAGAAAGATGAACACATGAATGATTTCACCCATAGGTTTGCCCTTATTTTCCAATCAATATTTGTTTCAGCTGACTCAAGATCACAAAGGTCTTTTCATGGTTTGTAATGGGGCTGAGTGTCAAGGTATGGTCAATTAGGCTTAGTGGATGCTACCTCCTTGAAGTGTGGCCTGATCATCACTTTCCTCCTTTTCTTTAATAATTCAAACATGCTCATAATCCACCCCATTATTCAACTTCAAATAAATTACCGGATACCCAATTTCTTTTACAATTTTCATCACTTTATTTCACAACTTTGTCATTCTTTTTCTTTGATTCTTTTCTTTTTATATGGAGGGGTTCCATCTTTTTCAAAACCATTACTCAAAGGGGGATTTTTCACACTTCTTGACTTTCCTCCTCTTTTCACCACACCCCCAACTTAGGCTTGTGGCCTAAGTTGGCTATTCACACAAACCACACTTCATGAAAGTTATGGGTAGATGGATAAAGAGGTATCACACTCGTTCAAGTTTCTTCCAAGAAAAGGGTCAGGCTCAATAGGGTTCAAGCAAGGTTCACACATCTCACAAGGTTGGCCACAAAAGAGGTATATTGTAAAATTATTTCACTCTTCAAAATTGTTGCATAAGATCATATGAAGTGCTTGCATCACTTAGTAAACTGGACCAATGGGAAAAATTCTAGATGTCATCACACAATTGTTCAAAGTAATCTCAACACACCAGGCATTGGCACCAATATCAAACAAGACTCCACACTTTTGCTAGTGTGCAATGTTCATCACAAGAGGTTCATTCGATAACCGGCTAATCAAAATGAGAAGCTAAAAGTGCACACATTGTTTATGCAACTTCATTGGCCTCATTGTAGTCGCACATTTATTTCATTCAATTAAGAGCACTATTCAAGTCATCGGGATTGATCATAACCGATACTCAAATTTGCACAAGAATAGCCACAAGCCACAATCACAAACAACAGGGGTGGCACAAAATTTTAAAATAGGTCAAAACGATTTCCATTCAAAACAAGGAGCCACAAGCTCAACCATCCACAAGATAAAAATCAAAATACATATATAGCTCAAAATACCCAAAATTCACAAATAAAACAAAATGAAAAGAGGTAGGTATGGAAATACTTCACCCCACCCACAAAAGAAAAATTGTTGTCCTCAAATGCAACTAAAAACACAAAATCACAAAAACAACAGAGAGGGAGGTAAAGAATGATCCTATCTACACAGTCGCTCCATCTGTCAGGGCATCAGTTCCCAGGGTCACACTTTGGGGTTGGGCATCAATAAGACTAAATAAGCAATCAAACATGATTTAAGCACAGACCCAACACAAAACAACACAATTTATGGAATGCATTCGAGTTCAACCACTAATCAAGAGTTTGTAGTTTGGAAAACCAACCTGAATGCTGAATTTAGAATTTGCTAAGCTAGGCGGCAATGCAATCCAAATCCAAACACAAGATCAAGAGCACAAAGTAAGTAAAATAGCAAAAATACGGGAAATCAAAAGTGCGAGTGTGAGTGTAGGGGGCTAGAAATGGGAGAATATGAAAGATTTTGAAATTTTAAAGTGTTTGGCCTTTTAAAGCCTTTTAGTTCGCGGCCCTTTCGGCAGTGTAATTCATCCACGCCGAATCACTCGGCGATGTGCTGAGTGGTAACTTACCTCGCCGAGTTTTACCAGACTCCCAGTTATCTTGGGGGTCCAAACAGCTGATAAAATTAGGCTCGCCGACCTGTTCGGCTAGGTGCTGATTAATTAATTGGCCTACCGAGTTTTACAGACCTCCACCTAAAGTTTTATTGGTCCAACGGCGGTCCAGGTTGGGCTTGCCGACCTCTTTGGCGAGATGCCTACTGGACTCTATGGCTCGCCAAACTGCACATTCTCAAACACACTCCACTTTTAAACCAGCACAATCAACACCGATTATTCAATATAAAACTTAAACATTAAACACTTGGGTTGCCTCCCAAGAAGTGCCTTATTTAACGTCGTGGCACGACGGAGATACCAATTCAAGTTACATTTTTGGGATTGGCCATTGCATTGTTTCCATTGACGCTCATCTCCTCCTCTGTTTTACACCAACAACACAAAACCAAAAACAAAAATAAGTAGATTCAACTATAACTACAAAGATCACAATTCAACTTCAATAAAAGAATTTCAAACAACACCACTCTCCGGCAGCTGCGCCATTTTGATTAACGCTTCAACTACACCTCATCCAATTCTAGGTGTAAACAATCGTTAAGTAGTATAAAACCCAACAAATGAGTTGAGGTCGAATCCCACAGGGAGCAGTATGTGTTCAAATTTCAATTAAGAAGTACGAATGCGATCTAACTAGATATAGGAATAGACATTATCAAAAAAGACATGAAACAAGTCAAAGTGGTGACATTAAATGTTAGATGGGGGGTTTTGGTTTGCAATTATCAACTACGATGCAGTCACAAACAGTTTAAGATAACAATAAGGAGAGGAATTCTTGGGATGTGATTGATTATAGGCTAATATAGACATATGGGTAATTGCAACTATTAAAAAATAGCTAAATATTAGTGAGTAAGCTAGGCTATAAAGGAGGTAAACTTTTTCTCAAACAATTTACCCCGAATCAAGTTGATGTCTCTCGAACATCAACAAATATGCAAATTAAGAACAACTCACACCTTAGTCCATTCACTCTCTCGAGCTGAATGTGTAGAAAAAGGGTTAAGCATTCACTCTCTCGAGCGGAACCCAGGTCAACCCAATACCCACAGACCATCAATCAAAAACCATAGTTCTAAAACCTCTCTCTCGAGTAAGTCAAGAACACAAAGGTAGAAATGCATTTGCAACTACAATTTATAAATTAAACCACAATAAATGATTGAACTTACTTTTAAATAGCATTAAACTAACAATTAGAAATACCCATAAGCTAAATCAACCCATAATCACATAATCACACCCCAAGAGTTGGTGTTTTAGCCGAACATCATAAAAAGATAAAAATCGTTACCGAATCGATTAACAATCAACTAGGTACGAGGAATTCAAGCTTTACAATCCTCCAATTTGAATAAAATTCAAAACCCACTTGCAAAATCTCCAAAATGAGTCTCAAAACTCTCAAGTCTACTTAGAAACTTCAGAAAAAATTGTTCTACCCTAAGATGGATTCAAAATTTGGTACTAAATTAATGTTTAACATGTAATTTATAATCGCCAAAAATAACCCACGAAGGGCCACTCAACGAAGTAAGTCGGGCTCACAGAACCACTCGGCGAGCGGCCCTTTGATCTCTTCCATCGCCTTTTCTCATTAGCATTCAGCATCCTCGAGGTCTGTAACTTTGGGCGATCTATCTTTGCTTCGAGGAACGACTAAGCGATTCACCAACTGCTCCTTTTCGTGCCTGAATTGGTCTCTTCCTTCAAGGCTTGACACACTGGAACTTAGGCGGTTAGATTAGCCACTCGGCGACACGCCGAGTGCTCTTGGTGATCTTCAGGCTTGCCCTTCTTCATTTCTTTAACTTGTTTTGTTCCTTTTTGCCTGTTAGTGTCCTTGCTTTGCCTTTCAATCCATTTACCTGAAAATCAAGGCATTAACATAGGTTTATAGTATAAATTAGGCATTTTAGGACACTAAATCTATTAAAACAAAGCCCTAAATGAGTCCAAATCTCAGACTCATCATTTATACTTCCCAATTGAATCTAAAACACGTACCGCTCCCTGTGGGATTCAACCCTAACTCAGTTAGTTGGATTTTATACTGATTTACGATCGTTGACACTTAGAATTGGATGAAGTGTCTTTGAAATGCTATTAATAAAAATGGCTCCGCTGCTGGGCAGTGGTGTTGTTTGAAATTCTTTTAGTGAAGTTGAATTGTGTTCTTGTTGGTTATAGTTGAATCTACTTAGTTTTAGTTTTGGTTTTTGTGTTGCTTGTTGAATAGAGGAAATGAACGCAAATGGGAGTAATGGTAGCCAAGTGGTCCACCCTCCTTTGAAGATAATGATCCTTAGGGATAATATCTTAGAGTTAAAACAATTGGAGGGTGAGCTACTCCATGAGACATGGCTGCAATTCACAAAACTATTGCAACAGTGTCCAACTCATGGAATCCTAGATAGGATGTTGCTGGAATGTTTCTATCAAGGTTTCGATTCTGTGAATAGAGTCCTGGCTGATAAATTTTCTCCGGGTGGTATAGTGCGACAACCTTATACAACAGCATCTCAGCTCCTCGATTGCATGACCAAGATTAACAATGATCCACACGAGGACCAGAACTTGGCCAAAATAATGGCCCAGCTAGATACCTTGGCCAAAAACATTGAGGAATTTGAAGTGCTGCACAACAACGAAGTAGTCTTCCTAGAAACTCAAAAAGTAAGTCAATGTGCATACCACTCAAGGCCAGGTGGTAGCCAAGGATGGAATTGATGAGGGAATGAGAATAGGTACATCCCCACTCCTGAGCGCCACAAGCCTAATGATAATGAGGGTGGTCAGATAAAAGATATACTCTTGCGTATTCTCGACAAAGTTGAAGGGTATGACAGAGTGTTGAAAGAGATAAAAGAAAATGTCTCAACCCTCAACCGGATTGTGACAACTCATTCCATCTCGATTACGAAGTTGGAAATCCAAATGGGTCAGATGTTGTCCCATCTCAACCAAAGACACAAAGATCGGTTGCCTAGTAATTCTATGGCAAACCCCTAGAATAGAGCTTGAATGGGTATTTACGTCGTGCCACAACGTTAACTAAGGCACTTCTTGGGAGGCAACCCATGTTTTTAATGCTTTTTGTTTTGCTTTAGAAAAACGGGTGTTGATTGTACAGGTCGAAGTGTGGAATGTGTTTGAAAAGTACAGGTTGGCGAGCTAAGAGTCCAGTCAGTGACTCGCCGAAGAGGTCGGCGAGCCCGACCTGGACTGCCGTTGGACTCAAGAAAATATCAACTTGTAGTCTGTAAAACTCGGCGGGCCCATGGATAAGTCGGCGACTCACGGAACAGGTTGGCGAGCCCGATTTTATCCGCCGTTTGGACCCCCAAATTAACTGGAGGTCCTGTAAAACTCGGTGAGGTAAGTCACCACTCGGCGTGTCACCGAGTGGTTCGGTGAGGATGACTAATATCGCCGATGGCCCATGAACTGAAAGGTGTTAAAAGGCCAAAGGTTTAAACTTTAAAACTCTTTCATATTCCCTTATTTTTTATTTCATACAATCATGCACGCACTCTAGATTTTAAATATTTTCCTAGTTTAATTGCTTTTGCTCTTTGATCTCGTGCTCTAAATTGGAATACATTGCTGCCTAGATTTACAAATTTGTATTTCAGCTTAAAGTTTGGGCTTCCGAACACCGAACTCTTAAATTGCGGTTGAACTCAAATGTATTTGTTTAAATCTTGATAGATGTGTGCTGGGCCTATTCTAAAATCGTATTTGTGTGCTAGTTGCCTGTTTTAATTTTGAATTATGCTTAAATTGCCTAAAATGATGAGTTCCTGAGTTTTTACTTTGAAACTGATAAAAATTTGTTGGGTTGCGGTATTTGGTTGTTGGGTCTAGTCGGGTGAAGTCTGAGTAACCCCAATTGTGTTAAATGACGTAGTTTTCCCAATGATGGAGCATGTGACGTCATTCTTAAGGGCAAAAGTCATCAAATAGACAATTTTGTCCAAACCAGGAGAAGTCTGAGTACTCCGGTGGCATGGGTCTAATGGGTATAAGCTTAATTGCATGAGTGTGTTGTTTGATTTTGTTTTCGGGGGCTGCGGGCTAAATTTTGGGGAACGGGGTTGAAATTTGTCATGTTGAACAATTCGGTGAGCTTGGTCGAGCTCACCGAACCACTCGGCGGTTCACCAACGTCCCCCTTGATCACCTTTAATTTCATGATTTGCCTAGACTAGAGTCTGTAACTTTCTGCGGGAAGCCTAAGATCGCCGAGTGCACTCGGTGACTCGCCGAAAGTCTCCCTTCATCACCTTTTTTGCGCCCCTAACCCCTAAAACACACAGTAACTTTCAGCGGGCAAGTGTGAGCTCGCCGAATGATGTCGGTGATTCGCCAAAAGGACCTACATATCACCGACCTGTCATTTTTCTGGAAAAATTTTGAGCCAGTCCTTTCGGCAAGCCTGATCTGGCTCGCCAAAGCAACTCGGCGACTCGCCGATCGGTTCGGTGAATCTTTCTGCAACCTGTTTTCTGCATTTTTCTTGGATTGTTTCTAACTTTTTCTGAAGTGTTTCGCAGATATGGCTAAGACCAACTTGGACAATAGTGGTATGCTACCCCGCAAACGAGCACGGGGCATAGTGATTAATGAGGGAGCAGCTGCTCCTTCCAAAAAGGGAAAGAAGGCACCTCCTAAGGGAGGCAAGGGCAAGGGCAAAGCTCCCGCAGCTAAGATACCGGAGAACAACTCCGGCAGTGAGGTGGAGTCTCTTGATTCTCAGGTTTCACTCTCTGAGCCTAATGATGACCAACCTCTACAGTCCCGCTGAGAGGAGATTCGTGAAAGGACTCGCCAAGATTCATCTAGGGTCCCAGAGTCTACCCCTACTGCTGTTGATACAATGTCTGCTCTAGTGCAGACGGTGGTTCCAGTGCCACCAGTTCAGGGTCCTCCTCACCGGTTCCTCAACAGGCTAAAATTCAAGGGATTGAGGACCATCCTTGAAGAAAAGATGTTGATCATAGACGGTGTAGTGGATAGGTACCCTAATGTGTGGGACACTATCCGATTCCATAGATTTGAGCAGTTCACCAGGCCTCAAGGCCCCTACATCCTTACATGGGTCAGAGAGTTCTACACTGCCTATGGGGATTTAGTGCCCAAAGGAAAGAAGAAGGCCAGTACCTTTAGAACGATAGAGTCTGTGGTTGTCCGGGGGAGGACAGTCAAATGCGACAGCAATGGAATAAACATCGTATTGGACAGGCCAAAAGACGTCGAGCACGAGTACCAGAGGATGACGACTTCAGAGACTTAGGATGACATAAAGGGCTGGCTTGCTCCCCTGATTTCTGACACCACCCTGAAGTGGATTGAGGCAGGAGCTCCCATTAAGAAGAAGGACTTGAACATTGTCGCTAGGTATTGGTTCGGGTTCATTAGCAGCTCCATAATACCTTCTCAGAATGAGTCCATCCTCCGCCACCCAAAGGCGGCCTATCTCGGATCAATCATCGCCAAGAAGCGGTTCAACTTGGGACTCATTATTGAGCAGGAGATGGCCATGAGGGCCAAACAACATCAGACGTCCCTTCCTTTCCCAGTACTGGTTACAGAGCTATGTCAGCGTGCTGGAGTTCCTCGTGACGAGAAGAGGGACATAGAGGTCACTCCTACATCTTCCATCAATATTTGGTGCATAGAGGCTGAGTACACTCGGGATGAGGTGGATAGGAGGAGAGCGTCTCCGGTGGATGCATCCCCGGACGTTGATGTTGAGACTATACCTGTAGAGGCATGTTTGCCTACTCCGGCCTCTGAGCTTTCAGGTACACCCGCTTTCACTTCTTCCCAGGCACCTAGTTCTTCTGATGCTTCCCAACCCACCAGGATTATTCAGGCCATGATCCTTAAGATGGGGCACTTAGCCCATTCTGTCGATGTGTGGGCTACCCGGTTAGAGGCCGAGGTGCCTTGGATGATTGAGCGAGTTATCTTAGCTGCGTTGACACCCCTCCAAACATCCATTGATGCTCTCGCAGCTAGTCTAGAGACTTGTGAGAGTAGATAGGGGGTCGATTTCGAGGTGACGGCTTTAAAAGCCAAGGTTTCAGATTTGGGGAAGGATGTGGACTATCTGAAGTCCACAAACTTCACTTCTCTCTTTGAGTCAGTTGAGGCTCAGGATGTCCCGACCAGTTTTGCGATGCCTCCGGCTACAACTGGAGATTTACCTACGGATGATGTGGTTACTGATTAGTCAGAGGCGGAGATGGAGGAGGAGCAGCTTGAGGAGCGAGAGGCTGTTGTGTATGATGATTTAGCCGACTTGGAGGGTTCTATGAATGAGACTGCCCGACAGGCTTCTTTGAGGGACATATCCATGGTAGGCTCTAGTGGAGCCAATAATGATGTTGCACCGGGCACTGATGCCCAAGATCATAGTGTGACTCCATGCACTGATGCCCCGACAAATGGAGCGAATGTGTAGACATGATTCTTCTTTACCTCCCTCTCTATCGTTTTTATTGATTTGTGACTATTTTTGTTGCATTTGAGGACAACTGCTTTTATTTGTGGTGGGGTGAGGTATTTCTATACCTACCTCTTATGTATATATTGGGTTTTGTGTTTTAAACTATGATTTGATCTTATCTTGTGGATGTTTGAGCTTATGGCTCCTTGTTATGAATGAAAATGGTTTTTTGACCCATCTGAAATTTTTTACCACCTCTTGTTGTGTGTGAATGTGGCTGTTCTTGTGCAAATTTGAATATCATTTATGATAAATACCGATGACTTGAATAGTGCTCTTAATCGAACAAAAATAAATACATGGCTACGATGAGGCCAAATGAAGTTGCATAGACAATATGTGGACTTTTTGTATCTCGTTGTGACTAGCCGGTAATCGAATGGAGTCTCTTGTGAAGAACATTACACACTAGCTTGAATGAGTCTCATTTGATATTGGTGCCAATGCCTTTTGTGATGAGCTTACTTTGAACCTTGTGTGATGACACCTAGAATTTGCCCCGTTGGTCCGGTTGACTAAGTGATGCAAGCTCTTCAAATGATCTTAGACAACAATTTTGAAGAGTGAAATAATTTGACAATATACCTCTTTTGTGGACAACCTTGTGAGGTGTGTGAACCTTGCTTGAACCCCCTTTGAGCCTTATCCTTTTCTTGGAAGAAACTTGATGCAATTATGACCCCTCTTTATCCATTCACCCATAATCCTCATGAAGTGTGGTTTGATTAAATAGCCAACTTAGGCCAAAAGCCTAAGTTGGGGGTGTAGTGAAAAGAGAAGGTAAATCAAGAAGTGTAAGAAAATCTCCCTTCTAGCAATGGTCTTGAAAAACATGGAACCCCTCCATATAAAAAAAAGAGAAAGAAATTAAGAAAGCAAAAGAAAAAGAATGAAAAAAGTTGTGAAATAAAGTTGTGAAAGTTGTAAAAGAAATGGGTTGTCCGGTATTCCATTGGAAGTTGAATAACGGTGTGAATTTTGAACATGATTCAAATGTTGAAGAAAGAGAAGAAAGTGATGTTCAGACCACATTTCATGAGCGTAGCATCCATTGAGCCTAAATGACCATACCTTTACACTCAGCCCCGTTACAAGCCTTGAAAAGACCTTTGAGATCTTGAGTGAGCTGAAACGAGTGTTGATTGGAAAATAAGGGCAAACATATGGGTGAAGTTATGCATGTATTCATCTTTGTGAGTGTGAGAGTTGTATGTTATTCCGGAGCTATAAATTGTTCAGAAATTGTGTGTGAATATGGAATCATCTTTGTTGTGAGGGCAGTTAAATACCTTTGTTGAGCTTGAACTTACATTTGAAGCAAGTATTGTGAACTTGAGTATCTTTTATAATGGTGAGTCACAACTTGAATCTTTGAGTGTACAATTGATCCTTGCATGAGTAAGTTGAGTCTTGTTGTGTGCATTCATGATTAAGTCTTATGTAGCACTGTTTCAGAAATCCTTTTTGAACTGCTGAACTTGAATTTTACTTAAGGCCAAGCAAAAGTTTAAGTTGGGGGTGTTGATAAGTCCGAGTTTTGAACTTATTTAGAGCTTTGTTTATATTGATTTAGTGTCCTCAAATGATTATTTTGTGCCAATAACAGATGTTAAATCCTTGATTTTCAGGAATATGGATTGAGGAACAAAGCAAGGACACTAACAGGCAAAAAGGAATAAAACAGGCTGAAGAAATGAAGATGGGAAAGCCTGAGGATTGCCAAGAGTGTTCGGCGTGTCGCCGAGTGGCTCCTTAGACCACCTAAAGTTCCAGTGTGCCATGCTCTAAAAGATAGAACCAAGTCGGCGAGGAAAAGGGGCAGTCAGCGGATCGCCGAGTGATTCCGCGAAACCAAAATTGATCGCCCAAAGTGACTGGCCTTGAGGATTCTAAGTGCTAAGGTGAAAGGGCGATGGAAGAGACCAAAGGGTGGCTCGCCGAGTGGTTCGGCGAGCCCGACATACTTCACCAAATGAGCTTTCGTAGCTTATTTTCTGCGACTATAAATACATTTTTGAACATTTATCTATCTATCTATCTATCTATCTATGAATCAATCAAAAAATAAAAACTTCTGAACTTAGAAAATAATTTTGAGACAGTTTTCTCTAGAGTTCTTCCTCAGTTTTGAAGGATTGAAGAAATTCACTTTTGAGAAATTGGAAGTGGGTCTTTGATATTCATCAAATTGAAGCATTGTAAAGACAAAATCAGTCTTACCCAGTTGATGGATAATCAATTTGGGAACTGTTTTTACCTTTTTATAATGTCTAGCTAAAACTCCAATTTCTTGGGTGTGATTATGTGATTATGGGCAGATTTAACTTATGGGTATTTCTAATTGTTAGTTTAAATGCTATTTAAAAAGGGGTTTAATTAATAACTGTGGTTTAATTTAAGAATTGTAGTTGCAAAAGCAATTCTATGTTTGTGTTATTCGCTTGCTCGAGAGAGAGGTTTTATAACTAAGGTTTTTGATTAATGGTTTGTGGGTATTGGGTTGATTTGGGTTCAGCTCGAGAGAGTGAATCCTAAACCCAATTCCACACATTTAGCTCGAGATAGTGAATGGATTAAGGTGTGGACTGCTATTATTTTGCATGCTTGTTGATGTTCGAGAGAAATCACTAGATTCGGGGTATATTGTTCGAGAGAAAATTTACCTCCCTTATAGCCTAGCCTACTCACTAATATCTAGCTATTTACTAATAGCTGCAATTACCCGTATGTCTATATTGCCTATAATCGATCACATCCCAAGAATCCATCTCATTATTGTTAATTCTTATTGTTTGTGACTGCTATTTGTAGTTGATAATCAAAACCAAAACCCCCATTTGACATTCGTATCACCCCTTAATTTTAATGATGTCCTTATTCGATAAGTTTTATTCCTATGACCGATTAGACCACGTTTATACTTCCCAATTGAATCTGAAACACGTACCGCTCCTTATGGGATTCGAACCCAACTCATTTCATTTGGTTTTATACTGATTTAGAATCGTTGACACTTAGAATTGGATGAAGTGTCTTTGAAACGTTATTAATCAAGTATCCAAGTCGGAGGATGACCATACTTTGCAGAGGAGGTAAGCTGAATTGCACTCTAAAGCGCAACATGATCCGGCCAGAATACCGGTGACTCCTCCACCTCCTCCACCTCCAGCATAGACTGTTGAGCAGGTACCTCCATTGCCCCCGGTACAGGCACCTCCACCTCAATCGCTGAACAGATTAAAGGCTCCCAGGTTGAGGACTATATTAGAGGAGAATAGGCTGTCTATAGATGGAGTGGTAGACATGTACTCTGAAGTGTGGAACACCATCAAGTTCCAAAAGTTTGAGATATTTACAAAGCCCCAAGGCGCATACATACCTTCCTAGGTCTGAGAGTTTTATACAGAATATGGGAAGTTAGTGCTAAAGGAGAAGAAGAAGGCCAGCTCATTCGCACCGGTTGTTCCAGTTATGGTGCAGGGAAAAAGGGTGAAATGTAGTAGCACCGACATTAATGAGGTTCTAGGGTGTACGATGAATGTGATCCACTTCTTGTTTGATCGGATACAGAAGTAGATTCTTGATTACTTGAAGTGGTGGTTGGGTCCTCTGATCTCCAACATCACACCGCCATGGATCGAGCCAGGAGTTAAGATTTAGAAGAAGGATTTGAATGTAGATGCCCAGTATTGGTTAAATTTTATTAGCAGCACCTTGATTCCTTCTCAAAATGAGTCCATACTCTGAAATCCTAAGGCGGCTTTGTTGGGATGCATCATTGACCGGGAGAGGCTAAATCTTGGGTTGATTATCCAGCAGAAGATGGCAATGAGGGCCAAGAAGAGTCAGACTTAACTTCCTTTCTCAGTGCTGATCACGGAGTTGTGTCGGCGTTCTAGGGTGCCTTTGGTGGAGATTACGGATATGGAAGTGACTTCCACTTCCTCTACTGACATCCGGAGGATCGAGGCCGAGTACACTAGCGACGAGGGTTAGAGGAGTAGAGCGGCACCGGTGGACACTTCCCCGGTGGTTGATGTGAAGATGCTAGAGATGGATACAAATCCTCCTACTCAGGCCGGTGAGCCTTCATGTACTCCTAGTACGTCTACTACTGCTCTTTCTTCGTCTGTTACTGCTACTACTAGAAGTTCTACTGCTGCTGCTACTTCTACTACCGCTGCTGCTTCCTGGCCTCCATTAACATAGGTGATGCTATTCAAGATGGGCCATCTAGCCCAATCTACAAAAAGTGTATGCTTCCCGAGTAGAGGTTGTTCTCCCGGATTGATTTACAGCACCATCGCTGCTGCCTTAGCTCACATTCGGGATGAGTTTAGAGAGCACCAGGATTTTATCCGAGCACATGGCCTAGCATTGGAAGCCCTCACTGTGAGAGTAAAGGCATGTGAGTAGGGTAAACGCAAGTCGGATGACGTGACGGCTTTGAGAAACGATGTTACTAGCTTGAGACGTGATGTGGATGAGCTTAAATCCACGGATATGTCTATGTTTTTTGGCACGGTGGACCTCCCTGATTTCCCAAGTTTTGATTTGCCAGCCATTTCCAAGATCCATCCGGCTACTACGACCGGAGATGCTACTGTGGCTGATGATGATGCCTAGTCTGATGCTCCCAAGACTAATGAGGAGGAGCTTGGTACCCGTGATGCATCAATATATGATAACCTGGAGGACCTCGAGGGAACAATTGCATAGAGAGGCATGGAGACTTCTCCTAGGGACACATCGATGGTGGGCTCCAGTGGAGCGAGAGATGGAGATGAGCCAGGCACTGATGCCCAAATTGATAGAGTCCCGGATGTGCAGAGTTCACCTCAGGCGTAGCCTGACAAGGGGATCTTGACAGTCTTTTTAGTTATTTTGAGAATGTTAATTTTTGTTGCATTAAGGACAATTATTAGTTTTGTTTGGCGGGGTCAGGTATCTTCATACCTGCCTCTTGTGGGCTGCTTTTGTAAATGATTTGTTTTTGATAGCTTTTTACGAATGCTTATTTTTTGTGACTATCGATTTTTGGTTTTAATGTGAATGTTGGTTTTTGATCAAAATTAAAAATTTCTTTCACCTCTTGATGTTTGTGAATTTGTTTGTTCTCTTGCACATTTGAGTATCGGTTTCGATCAATACCGATGACTTGAATGGTGCTCTCAATTGAAAAATATGTTTGTGCAATTCCAATGGGCAAATTTGAGTTGCAAAAGCCGTGTGTGAACTCTAAGCATCTCATTGTGATTGGCCAATTGTTGAAATGGATCTTGTGATGATCATTATACAGGATCTTATTTTGTAGAATCTTAATTCATAATTGTGTTGAATGCCATCTGCGTTGAGATTCTTTTGAAATATGTGCTTGGTAATACCTAGAACTTGCCTCGTTGGTCAAATTGACTAATGTAGGCGAATAATAGAGATGATCTTAGGTACAAATTTATGGAGATTGATCCAAATTGTTGTTATACCTCTTTGTGACCACCTTGTGATAGTGTGAACCTAACTTGGCACATCTTGAGCCTAATCTTTTCTTTGGATAAAACATGAACTCATTTGACCTCTTTCTCTCTTTCCCATTACCTAAAACTTGTATGAAGCATCGGTCAGTTTGAATACCCAACTAAGGCCAAAAGCCTAAGTTGGGGGTGTTGTGAAAAAAGAGGAAAGTCAAGAATTTGTTAAAGTTTTCCGTTGATGGATTGTGTTGAAAATGATGGAACCCCTCCATATAAAAAAAAGATAAAAGAGAAAAGCAAAAGAAAAGAAAAAGAGATTGAAAAATAATGTTGCAAGAATTTTGTGCATCGATATAAGAAATGGGGTATCCACTGAATCATGCTTGAAAGAAATACGGGTGAATTGTGATAATCAAAAAGAGTGAAAGAAAAGAAGAAAAAATTAAATGCAAGCCATACTTTATGAAGGTAGAAGTCACTAAGCCAAAATGATCATACCTTTACCTTGATTGAGCCTAATGTCGTATTGATTGGGAAATACGGGCAAGCCTATGGGTAGAATCATGCATATGTTTATCTTTGAGAGTGTGATAGTTAATATTGATTCCGTAATTCTTAAATTTTAATGAGCTTTGTGTGGGCATGGAATCATTCTTGATGTGAGGGCATTTGAAAACTTTTGTTGAGCTTGAATTCACATTGGAGGCAAGCATTGTGAACTTGAGTTCTATATGATGATGGGTAGTCACAGTTTGAAACTTGTAGTGCACAATTGAACATTGCTTGAGTAGATTCAACCTTGTGTGCATGCATGTTGAGTCTTGAGTAGCACTATTTGTAGACACCTCTTTTGAACTGATTGATCTTGTGGTTTACTTGAGGACAAGCAAAAGTTTAAGTTGGGGGTGTTGATGAGTCGGGGATTTCAACTCATTTAGGGCTTAATATTCAAAGTTTTATTGCCCTCAATGCTTATTTTATTCTCTAATATGATGTTAGAATGTTAATTTGCAGCAAGAAAGGCAAAAGAGCAAGGCAAAGACACTAACGGTCAAGAAGTAGCAAAAAAGTTGAAGAAGCTGAAGAAAAACAAGGTTGATAATCGCCAAAGCTACTTTGCGAATCGCAAAAGTTTACATTCAGCTCGCCAAAAGTTCCAGTAGGCCAGCCCTTGGATAAGACCAACTCGGCGAGGAGATTGGTGTTTCGGCGAAGCCTTGAATGGATCGACGATGGAAGTTCTGATTGCCTAAAGTCACAAAAGGGGAGTGGTGAAAAGCAAAGCAAAGAAGGTGATGGAAAGGAGCACTTGGCGAGTCGCCGACCAGGTCGGCGAAGTTGGACTTATTCCACCGAATGGTCCCGAAGCTGAAAATTTGGGAACCTATAAATGGAATTTAGAAAAGAAGAGCAGGAGTTCCCTCATAATCTTGTCCTGGGTTTTTGATCCTCAACATTCTATACACTATTTTTAGTCTTTTTTTAGTAGAGATTTAGGGTTGGTTTTGATTTCTAGCTGTAATTGGAGCATTTGAAGACTTGCAATTTCTTACCAAAGATGATGGAAAACATAGTTGGTAACAATTTCTTGCTTTTTATGATATTTGGCTAAAACCCCATTCTTGGGGGTGTGATTATGTGATTTAATGTTTCAATTAGCTTATCGGTGTTACTATTTGCTGATCTTAATGTTAATTTGAAGTGGGCTCAATTGATAGTTGAGTTTTAATTGATGAATTGTAGTTACAAATACAATTCTAGCATAACATTCTAAGCTTGCTTGAGAAAGAGGTTTTAGAGTTTAAGCTATCAGTTGATGATTGTAGTGATTGGGTTATTTTAGACTTAGCTTGAGAAAGTGGGTCTAAATTCAATCCTACTAATCTAGCTTGAAAAAGTATATTAATTGAGGTATTGGGTTGTTTGTATGTGTTATGCTTGTCGAGGTTCGAGAGAACTTACTTGATTTGTGATAGTTGATTTAGAAATGGCTATCGCACCTAAACTCTAGCCTACCCACTAAGATTCAATGATTTCTAGAAAATAATAGTCACCCATTTAGAGAAATTGGCATTCAATAGATGACACTTCCAAGGATCCCTGTCTACTTGATTAATCTCGATTATTCGTAGTTGTTAATTATTCACTCAAATCCCCCAGTTGACATTAATTGGAAACCCCCTACCATTTACTTTAATTATTTCGAAAGTGTCTACTTCTACAAACGATTAAAACACTCCTTTCACTTCGTAATTTAATTCTTTACCGTATCACTCCCTATGGGATCGACCCTATCTCGTAGTTGGGTTTATACTTGATTGCGACCGCCTACAGTAGTTCGAGTCGGCAATTATTTTTAAAGGACTTTTTGGTTTATTCCCTAATCATTTTAACCCTATACTACATAATTTTTATCTTAATCTTATACCTTATATAATCTTTTTGAAGCATAAAATCTAACTACTCTAAATCATTCTTCAAATTTCCCCAAATCTCTCTATGTTCTTCTCCAATATTTTTCTCCCTAAAGCTTAAAGAAGAAGTCTAGGGTTTCAAGATGTAGTATCCAAAATCACCATTAATTATGAAATTTTTTCATCAAGGTATGATAGTATTCACCTATAGAGTCCTTTCCTCCATAGAGTTCCTAAATTCTCCAATTTTACAAGTTAGAATCTCCAATTAAAGTTAGGGTTTTATTGAATCTCATGAGTTCTTTTCAATTATGATCTAATTGATTGTTTTATGTCTTTTATGCATGAATGGATATAATTATGTGTTTTAAGTTTGAGTTCACCTGAACCCATTCATGATCCATGATTTCTATATTTTTATCATATGATGAAGCTTTTGAACTATAAAAGATTAATTTATGAAGATATGAATGTTTCTTTATGAAATTGATGAAACTGATTTAAGGCTGCTATGGGAATAAAGCATCAATGCTTTATGTTATTGTAAAAGGATTTTATCACATGTAGTATTCATAGGGTTGAAAGGTTTTCTTAACTAAACTTTGAATCAAGAATTAGGAGGTATTCTAATGAACCCTAGCTTGGATTGTCGAGAGTATGTGCCCTTCCATAGATGATATGATAATCGGCGATTACCCATGTCCCAGAATGATGAGGCAAGTAATGATTATTTACTATTCAGTGGGATTTATGCTTAGCACCGAGTGGACAAGTGGCTATTATCATGTCCCATAACTATGTGTCACCATCGGTTATCTTTGATAGACATTTTCTAGTGCATCCATCTAAGATAGAACTTTATGGTTCTTACCTTGGCCAGTAAGGACATCTCATTTTAATGGGAATGGACACCGAATTCCATTTTATAGCTCACATGGTCTAAGTAAATCTCCCACACTAATGAACTAAGGTTACTTTCTATAAGTATGTCAAATCTTTTTTAATGATGTTTAGCTTGCATTGACCATCGTTATGAATTATGTTTTTTAAAATGTTGTTTTATGATTAAGCTAGGTCTTTTCATGTCATGTAAAGTCCCTTTTAACATGATTTCATAACTCTTATGAAATACTATCATATTTGGTAAATTCCCTGTAGTAACACATACTTTTGCCTACATTGTTTCACTTATGTAAGGTCCGACGATCCTACCTCCCATACGAGGATAGTGATCTCATATAGATATTAAAGATTGGTGAGTCCTCGTGTTCTAAGGACCGAGACTCTTTTATTTCTTTCATGTCTTTTCTATCCATATATAGTATGTGATACATGGGTTACATCCCAATCACTCCTTTGATGTCACAGATGGCTTTTGAGACTTATGTTAGACTTCCGCCATTTTTTGGCAAACTATTTTATATGAAATGCTTCTTTTAAACTCTTTTATTTATGTTATCTTGTATGTTGTATGCTACGTTGCTTCTTTAGGGCCTTTCGAGGTCTTATACGCCAAGTCATGTTTAGGTTATACTTTGGGTCGTGATAGTTTCCAAAATTTATCACAAAATTACCCCTTTTGTGTCTTCGGTGAGATTAGTCAAGCTTTACAAACTCATCGGCTAGTTTCTCAATAATCATCTCAATCGATAAATCAACATTCAAAAATAAATCAAAACCTCTAAGGTTCAAGGTATTTCAGCATGCTCGTTGGAGTTCTCTTAGGTTATTCACCGAGTCGATGCTTGTTCTCTTTCATTTCCAAACTGGGTTGAGCTTTTGAGCAGAACTCTATGATCTTTTTGGAAAGCTTGGGTTAACTCGGTGATCTGTTGAGTGAATTGGGAGAGCTTTAGCATAACATATTTCCTTTTTTTTTTCATGTACTTGGCTTCTCTTGCTTTCATTTTTTCCTTGTTTTGTCTATGAGCTCTCTTAGCTTAAATTCAAGTTATTTGTAATAGAAATTGACATAAGCAAGTGTTGAGGACATTATTATGTTAACTAGAAGCATAAAATAAGTCCAAAGTCTCTGATTCATCATATTCCTAAATAGAAAAATCACACATAAATAATCATAGACAAAAATAAAAGAATTATGCATAGCTACTCGTGTTTCTGCATCAGTTCATAGACAAAAGGGCTTAAAGTTTTAGCACTTAGGTTTCTTCTGAACAAAATCATAATTGGATAATGATTAACAATAAAAAATCACCATCATCTCACTTCTCTCATTAAAGCAAGTATTAAATTTCTATACATCCTCTTTTTATTTAAAAAAGCACCTGCACTTCTTTAACAAAAGTAATGCAACAGCTAGGTAAGATCAGCCAAGGAAATCTGTCAATACCTTATATTGTCTCCTTGTGTCTGCTGGAAATCTATGGCTAGACTCCTTATTTGTTTTTGAGTTTAGCACAAAAGTTTTACGTGCTTGCTTTCTCTCTGTCGAGAACTTCTCTTGTTTTTCCGACTCCTATAATCTCCTAAAACATAATAATATAGATTATGAGAATGGGTTGGGCCCACTCCTCTTTATTATCTAAATTATTATTATTATTATTGGTGAAAATATGAATTTATACCTCATTAAAAGTTGGATTATGACAATAGAGTTGTGTTTGGTGTTTGTTTTTGAGTGTCGTGCGTGGTAAGGTTTACTTAAATTTTATGTATTGTGAAACTCTATAACTTGTCTTGTTTGTTCAATGGTTGTATATTAGTGAACGTGGGAAATGAACATAGGCATTATATTTTAGAGGGAATTATTTTGTTGAACATTTGCTATGACCACCATATATGTTGTGTTACTCGTTTTTCCCACTTGTGACTAAACCATTTTGTTAAAAAAAAGGAAAACCCTTAAACTAAACCATTTCAAATTGACATATCTGTCTTTGTTAATCCTTAAAACACTATTGAGGCATTTAATTGTAATTGAGAACCAACTTGGGCCAAAATCCTACTATGGGGGTGTGGCAAGAAGAGGAGGGTAGAGGAAGAAATAGCATAATGAGAAAAAGAAAAACTTCATCCCAATAGCTATTATTTTTCAAAAAACGTGGAACCCATCGATATATATATATATATATATATATATATATATATATATATATATATATAGAGAGAGAGAGAGAGAGAGACA